>CAUYQV010067070.1:0-13962 GCA_963574575.1 Galagoides demidoff
GGGCACCTGTGGTCCCAGCTACTTGGGAGGAGGAGGCAGGAGACTCGCTTGAGCCCAGGAGTTGGAGGTTGCTGTGAGCTGTGATGCCATGGCACTCTACCCAGGGGGATAGCTTGAGGCTCCATCTCAAAAAAAAAAAAAAGAAAGAAAAGAAAAGAACAGTGCTAATTGATTTACATAACCAAATCAATATTCTGCTCATTGAATGCAAATGTGTGTTCATCAAAAACAGAATGTATATTGTTTCTAAGGGCCAATCCTTTCAGATTTGTTTCAAAATTTTCCCTAAATCTATCCTTATACACATATGGCATATGTAACAAAGACCAGGAAACAATTGTACTAAAAATTGAACTTACTTGTAATTGAATGTATTTAAAATCGCAAAGACTATGTTATTCTGTAATATGTAGGTAGATAATGATAGCAAGAATTATCATTGCTACTGAAGCTTTATAGTCTAAGCCAAAAACATGAAAAAATGATTAATCCAAAAACATTAAAATGTTTGTACTCTAACATTTTAATTCTAGGAAGAAAAAATAGTCCAAAGCATTTCTTAAAAAGAGTACTTATACAATAGCTAAATAACGACATATAAATAACTAAATTATTAGAATCATAAGTCAGATGGCTAAGTAGTTAAATGTATTTTATTTGATAAATTAGAAACATCATTACAAATCATATACTAACAATGGAAAATGACTATATGGTAGCCAGAAAATAGGATACCATGTCATTTACAAGATGATCAACATTACTGTTTTAAAAATAAAGTCTCTAAGTAGTTGGAGGATGGATATTTCTTTCATTTTAATATTCTACCTGTCTTTAATATGCATATAGCAATTCTTTCATTGAAATAATAACTATTTTTCTTAAGTCTCTTAATTCTAAAACCACAGCATTTACACTACCTCGTATTTCTTTTGGTTTGCTAAGACTGCTCTTCTTTCGTGTCAATGACTTTGTGATTGAATTTGTTCTGACCTTGACCACCACACACGGCAGGTGCACACTGGGTGACCTAAGAGGCTCCATTCTGCCCACCATATTGGAAGTAGTGTCCTCAGAAGCCATCCCGGGAAGCAAGTGGCCAGCTATGAAGCAGTTTTTCTATAACAAATGCAACTTATACAGGACAGTATCTCCTTATTTTTTCTTTGACTACTTAAAATTCAGATCTCCCTGTAGTTAGTTACTGAAAACCACCTACCAAACAGGAGTTTCTGCAGTTGTACTAGCCATGACCCATCTTCCAAATCTCAACCCCAATTTTTACTTTACAGTATAACCAACAGTACAGCTCAAGGCAAACTTTCTGTGTTCAGATACAGCTGCACGGAAGTGCAACCTTGGCCATTCACAGCAACCCAAGAGAATACTATGTGCATTACTGCTCTGTAGTCTTTGTCCAACCTTCAGTAATTCCTAAAGCAACGGCATTGGGTTCCAATGAGCAGTTCCGAACCACTTACATATTAAACAACTTCAGAGCTTTCAGTTTTAAAAATCAGGCAATAATAAATCCTTGCTCTGCTTTCTGTTACAATGATGCAGAAGGGTTTCCTAAATCAATTCTTCCCACACTGTTACAATGCAAAGCCCAGCGTCAAGCTTATTATTTTGAAAAGAGAAGTAAAATGAGAGAACGGAAGTATTGAGGTAATCCGTTTGAAAACAAATAATGAGGCAGTGGGGACACAACTATGGTGCATCTTACAAGGGTGTATGTTAAATTTACTGAGTGTAGAGTATTAATGTCTTAATGCAATAACGAAGAAAATGCAGTGAAGGCTATGTTAACCATTTTAATGAAAATATTTCAAATGGTATATAAAACCAGTACATTGTATCCCAAAATTGCATTAATGTACACAGCTATGATTTAATTTTAAAAATGAGTTAAGGGAAGAAAACTGCTGTGCCTGATAGGTTAAGGCAATCAGTCAATCCTAGTTAATATGAAAGCCCTGCTCTACCAATATGGAAACTCAGAAGAAAGGAATTGACTGTAGATTTTCCCTTACAGTTTCTTCCTGTACTAATCTCATTGATGCATTTTGCTCCATTATAAACTGTCAATGCCAGGTGTATCCCTCAGACTCAGCACAGCAGAGTGGAAAGAGCATAGGCTTTGGAGTCTAATGCACCCAGGCTGGAATTCTGACTCTCCCTCCCAGAAGCTGTGTGGTCACTTCATACTTCCAGGACTCGGTTTACCCATCTGTTAAGCAAAATGGAGATCATAGCTTACAAACAGGTGTTGCTGTGCAAATCAAATGAGATGTTTATTAAGTGCCAAGGACAACACCTGGCAGTGTACTAGACATGCAGGGAATTTGACTCATTGTTTATAAGAAATCTCACACCCCAGCAAGGCATCTGTCAATGTGCACAAGATGACTTTTCTGGTAGTAATGCTGGGGTCAGGAAGGAAATATACTTTGAATTCTTTTTTGAAATCCAAAGAAATGTAAAAATAGATCTGACACTCCTCTTTCCCTCTGGGGGTGGGGTGTCCCAACACGAGGTATTTATTACTGCGGGCCTTTACTGCTTCATCAGTTAGCAGCTCACAATGGCAGAGTCAAACGCAAGCCCAGAGCGTGTTGTGTTTCAGCTTGCCATCACACAGAGGGAGAAGAAGGGCTGCTTTGCTCTCTACTCTTGTTTTATTGGCCCACTTGGACAGGAAAGAAGGCCCCCAACATTTTTTCTTTCTTATAGTTTCTAAAGGCAAGAATAGGGCTTTTGACTTGCTCTAGGGGGTATTTTTTCCTCTCTAACTGAAATTCAAACGAAAGAGTTTTTTTGGTTGTTTTTTGTCTTTGCTTTTTGTTTTTGTAAACCTCTCCCCATGTTCCTAGCATTGAAGTGTCAGCTGCTTTTTCTGGCTGCGTGTAGCAGCAGCCTGTCGTCATAGCAATGAAAGGGTATAGAGAAACTCCAGCTTCATGGCCTGCTCTGGGAAATAACTCTTAGTCTGCTTAAAAAAATCCTTCTTTAGAAATGAAGTCTCCAGTCCTGGCTTTTTTCCTTCCTATTATGCAACCAATTTAAGTCCACCAACTTCAGTAGCTAAATGTTTCCTTTAAAGATTTAGTGAATAGGTGAAAAAAAATGAACAAGAGCTCTAAAACAGTGGCCATTTTAGCATGGAGTGCAGGGGGAAAAACTGAGAAGGCAAAGGAAGAGAAATAGAAATGGCCTCGCTTGATAACACACACTGCACGTCCTGTAATAAACCCGGCTTCCAAGCTGCCACCACCTCCCCAGCCTCACCATGTGCTCTAGTGGAGCAGTGGTCTGGGAGAATTCCGGGGCAGGGTGCCTGGACTCCAATCCTGGGACTCACACTTTCTGGTTTCTTTAATCTTATGTACACTGTGCCTCTGTCTTCTCATCTGTTAACAGTCCTGACATTGTCACGGGCATTGAATGGCATGGTGCATGTCAGGCGTTTATTACAGTGTCTAATGAACAACCCGGGTCAAGGTCGGCTGCTAAATGCAAGCTCCCCAGTGTCCCCCACTCGTGACGTGGGGATTAACAGCTAATTCATAAGATTGTCGTACGATTAGCTAAGACCAAGAATGTAAATGTTCAATAAGCAGTGGTTATTATGGGCAGCTACAACTCTGAAAGGGATGGCATTTTTGAACTTGGAATCCCCCAGAGAGTAAATTATAATGAATAGAGCCCTCACAAACATCATCACATAAATGTCAACCACTGAATTTCTAAAGAGAAAAAAATAAATAATTAGGATTTTTCACATTTATAAAGAGGAAAGAAGATTCTTCATCTTATTAACACCAGCACTAAACGTGTTAAAACATCTTTTCACTAAGATGCTTTTTATTAATCTTTCTGTTTCAGTTTCTCCAGTGTTTTCCATACAATGGTATAAATAAGTAACATTTTTATATTAAATTTCAAACAACTAATGTATTCTGTGTTCTACACCGAGAAAAATGCTAGGGACTCAGGAGGGGGTAAAACTACCCAGGGGCTGTGAGCTCTGTAATTAGGATGTGGTCATCAATCAAATCATCACATTAGGAAAACTGGGTAGGCCTGAACGTAAGCTGTCCTGGAAGACAAAGCCATCTTTATTTTTCCAATGAAAACATCCCCAACCAAAGATTTTGTCCAACCTAAATGTACAAATAGATAACATATTGTAATGTATACTTAGGACATTTAAACTTTTATTATACATACCCAATTAAAATGTTATTTTACTTTATGTTTTTAATGTATAAAACTGTCTTTTCTCTTTCTCAAATTTCACAAAACTGTTTTGTTAAAACTCTTCACATGCATCTGTCACATCACGTACGTGGCCACTGGATCCACTCTGTAATTATCTAATACAGAACGCATCATCGATCCTTAGGCAAGTTGTTTATAACGAACTCTTTAAAAATTTGCTGATGCTACAAATGTAATCCCCAGGCCTGTGTCTCATTCTGTGCTGATGCTCTCCACATTTTAATTACTTACTGTATTGCTTTTTCCACTGCTCTTTAAAAGGCTTATTTAAAGCCACCTGAATCTTTTAAGTATGGTTTTCTAAACCTCCATAATCCCAACACTTGTAATAATGAAGTCATCCTTGAAGAGTAATGACTAAGTCTGTTTTAAATATCTTCATCTCCTTTTTCATCCATCCTGTCAAGGTGACCTTCCTAAGAACAAAAATAACCGTTGCTTGAGATCATTTCTGGTTATTTGCTTGCATGGTACTTTGTTGTTCAAAATGAAGAAATGGGGACAGTGGTCTTTAACATGAGAGATTTTAGAAGCACTAGAATATAAGGCAAATCCCTCTTTTTATAGCATGATTTTGGGGGGCAAAAAATTCACATTATATTTGAACACATATTGTATACAATTATATGCCGAGCTAAGTGCTGTAAGGGCAAAGCCTTTTTGTTCTGAGACTGTGGCAGACCTCCCTGCAAGGCCAACAATGGCTCTGCCTGACCTGAAGGCTGACTAGAGCTTAACTCTAGGGGGAGGGGTGCCTGTTTGGGGTGGTAGTGACTGGGAGGAGTGGGTGCTGGTAAGAGAATTCCAAGAGTGCGAGTGTCTTGCACAAAGACTCTTTAGCAAGGGCAGAGCCACGGGAGATATAAATCCTAAGCCACTCTCCCTCCTGCCCTCCTCCCTGAGTACTAAATGCATGTGTCCTCTGCTTGATACAGGTTCAATGTATATTTTTATGTCCCTGTGGAATTCTGGTTCCTCTCAAGGCCTCCACAGGTATAAACTGTGTCTATCCCTAGCTTGGACCCACACAGTGGTAGGTTCAATTAAGACGTGTGTCGGCAGTTGAAGGTCAGACAGTGAGAAAAGTCTGTGTCGTTGAGTCTGAGGGTATCATATACCCTCCCAGGGCTGGGACATCTTGATGTCAGATGGTGACTCAGCAAAGAGCTCAAAATAGAAGAGCATCTTTTCCGTCCTTCAGATGACTTTAATGTCAAGCCATAGAGCTCTCCCTGGAGACTCATTAAAACTTTAAAAGCCCTAAAGCATCAGTGTTAACTCTGGATCAGGTAATAGCATGTATATGTCAGCCAAAAGCTGACCAAGGGATTGGCCCTCCCCTAACAAAGCCTCTGACTATCAGGTAACGAACGACAAGGGGTGGGAGAGTGTCCTGTTTGAATCTGATGATGAAGGACCTATAATAATCACTCTGTTTATTACATTTCCCAGAAAGGAAATTTTTTCATAGTTACAATAATTACTAAAAATAGCAGCCCACAGGCTTCCTCCAATATAAGCAAATTCAACAGAAGATACCTGGCCTTATTTGGAAGCAGGGATGTACACACTCCAGGGAATGTTATGTCGGTAGTAAGAAGAAAAAGAAAGTCAGAGGGAAGACGGTGCATGCAAACCTGTCATTTTTCTAGGGCACATAATGAGTCTTTCTCAGTTCAACTTTGACAAAAAGAGAAAAACAGATCAAGTAGTCACCATCTGCCTTGAAACCCCAAAAACGTGAAGTAAGTTTCTTTGGTCTAGAAGGGAAGGAGGAAGACTTATAAGTTTTGTTGAGGCTGCCAGACAAGCCAGCAACTGGAGGGAGAGTTCAGCTACCTGGAGGACTCAAGGTCATAGGAGGACTCTTTTAATCAGAAAGACTGTACCAGTAGCTACCAATGCTAAAATTTCTATGGAGTCAACAACATGGCCAATATAAAAAAGGAACTCTATTCCTCTTTCCAGAGGTATGGATGACTGTGTTCACAGAGTTCATTATTTAAGCAGCTTGTTAACGCAGAAGAAAAAAAAAAGAAAGAGAAGACAGATAAAGAGAGAAGAGGTAAAAAGCGCCCCGGGGAGAAAGACAGTCCTGCTAGGCAGACTCAAGTGTCAAGGTGATATGCGGAACTTCACAAACAAAATGTCATCCTTTTAAATTTAATGTTCTAAAAATCTATAGGAATGAAAAGAAGTAAAACACATATATCTACTTTGATCTAACCTTACTCTAATCTAAATTTTGAAAAAATAAAAATAAAAAAAAAAGAAAGAAAAAATAGTTACAGAAACTGAAATGGAACCAATTACAAAAAAGAAGGCAGAAAGAACCCCAGCACCCGAAATACATTCTGGTTGTTGAAGTTCACTATTAAATCCAGATGGAGAATGAAGTTTCAGGGTGTTCCAAATTTTAGATGCCCTCCCTCCTCTAGGAAACACAGATTTCAGGATGAAGAGACAGAAATGAGGCAGTGAGTTCCATTCAGAGGGGCGTCCTGTGTCACCTACCAATTACCTATTACATTCACGGCTTTCACCTTGACCTGAGGGACTGTGCACTGGCCTTGGAGGTCAGAGCTGGCATTGCACCATCAGAGCCTGGGGAAGTTGACACACACATGGCCCATTACGCCTGTGCCTTTCTGGCCATCTCTGCAGGCTTGGCTGGGCTACTTTTCCAACTAGAGGAAAGGATATCCAAGCCCCTTTTCTGCTTCTCCAGGGACAGAGTGTGTGGAGCTATGGAGAAATCTAATTAGAACTTCCTTTCATGGTGAAATCTAATTACAACCTCTCCCATGGTGAAAACCAAAAAATAAAGAAAAGCCAAACAGAAGGCTTCAAGCAAGAGCCTGTGTTCTGTCTTCCTTTAGGCGACTGTACAGAAAGGTCACAGTGACCTGGGCTTGCCTTGCTTAGGAACAGAGGTCATAATCCATTACTCCTCCTTATTCAATGAAAAGAAAAAATATTTTCATATCTGATGTCAGGAGTTTGGGAGATTTTCTCTAAGATCTCTTAGTTAGCCGAAGTACATTTTAAGCCAACACCTGCTCCCTCCACACACACATTTTTTTTTTTTTTTGTCTAGCAAGGTGACTTTTCTTATTACACCTGGAATGCCACATTAAACAAGAAAAAGACAGTGAGTTATTTAGGCCAATATCCTCCTGTGATCCATTCCTGACATCTGTAATGCTACAGCCCATTCAGCCAAACTGTAGGCTTGCAGATAGTGAGAAACTGTAGTGCTATTTGGAGAAGGGCCTACCCACCCACCCCCGAGGGTCCCCATCCCCCTTCAAATTCCTAAAATCTTATGGAGATAAATGGAGACAGTTCTCAAAATAGTAATTTATAGAAATACATATTTTATAAGTACCCGGCACTAGTCTAAACTGCTGAAATAATAAAATTACTAAGCACATTCTATTCAAGTCTCTACCACTACTGCATAATCTCTGTACGTCACTGAACACATATAAAATACAAATTTTCAGCTTATAAAGAAAAAATGAGCAAAGAGCTCTGAAAGCAAAACATTTTCAGATTCAACCAGAGTTACCTAATCACCTACATCATATGATAGGGACCCAGTCGGAAAATATCCTGAGATTACAAAAATCAGAATAAGTCACCTTAATTATTAGTCACTAAAAACCTGTAACTGGTTTCAAGACGCCACGTTTGGCTGGATGTTCTTCTTTCTCTCTTAGCTCATGGGAATCAGTTTCAACTTCCAAGCCATTAAGTCAGTGGATTCTCCCAGCCTTTTTCTGAGCACCAAAACAACTCTGAGCTAACTCTCTCTAAATCAGTGCAATAATCTGTTGGGACTCCGAGGAAACAAAATACGAATGCTGAACCCAAATGTCTTTCTTTCCTCTCTTTCTCTTCTCCGAATCCCAACTCCAACTAACAGTAGGTTTTAAGGACCTTAAAGTGGGGTGCAAGTTAACCTCATTCTAGAATGAGGAAAACTTTTCAATTATTTCCTAAAATACAGAGAGAGGAGAGTACTAGAAGCTTTTGTTTTAAACTAGGACAACGTTTGGTTTAAACCTCGTTACTGGCAGCGAGTTTGTATTCAGCAGCTTTAGGGATAGGCATAGCGGTAGGGGAAGAGACGCACCACCATCAACTCACAGAAAAAGCACTGATTGATGTCTTCTTGGGATCTGAAACCAATTCAAAGTCATTAATTTCAAAACAAATGTTTCCTTATGATTTGAAAAATACTCTGGATTGGAGCATGTAAGGTTACAATAGCCTGAGATCTGGATGTTATTAGCGTCTTCTCTTTCTCATACCCAAAAAATCCAGCCCATGCTTACTCTGTGTTTGCTTCTTTGTTGTCTTATTTTTCTCAAATCCTACGTTTTGGACGATGGCCATAGTAAGGTATGAGGTCTGATCCTGCCTAAAGGCGGCTGACTTGGCCCCATCGCTTCCAGGCATCTTGGTAAAGGGGCCAAAAGCCCCAGGGACCCACAGTCTTTTCTTGAATGTAGTGTGTATGTTTCAGTACTATGTAGCCAAAAATAGTTAGTGTCCAAAAAAATTAACAACAGATTCCCTTGTACAGTATTATTCATCTAAAATATAACTTTGTTTCAATTTAGCTAATTAGACTACTCTTGATTGGGTAAATTTCTACATGTTCTGGGACGAACCATGCAAAAGCAGTATTTTTAGAACAATGTTTAAAATGTCCAGTCAGACTGAGTGAGCTGGGCTTCTTTTGAAGTGGGAAAGGACTAGAGCAGAAGGGGAAGAACAGAAGGACTAATTTACTCTCCAAAGTCCCAGATTAATTCCAGTGTCATAAGATTCAAAGGCTATATGGAAAGAGACAAGGGTGAGTACTGTACAGTGAAAAATGGCATTTTCCACCACAAAATGCTTCTCAAATGAGTTGCCCATGTGTCCTTCTTAAGCACTTCCATTCTATAGCTTCTTCAAATCTTGTGACTCTATCAACAAAATCATCTTTGATTTTTATTTTATATTTAAATATCTTGGCTTTCTCCAAAGATGATGAAGACTGCTAAGCTCCATTTAAACATGTACATTACATATGTGTGTGTGTGTGTATCTCCTAGCTAAGGCAAGGCAACTCTAGAAAGCTTATCACAGGGCAGTAGCAGTCCTGAGAGGCAGCTCTGTGGACAGGGGACCTGAAAATATTCACACTCATGAATTCTAAATTTTGCATCAAGGGTTGTATTGGTCATGGACTCAGTGAGGAAATGATGGATCCAGACAGGAAGCTCAGATGTGGGAATCTGCGGAGAGGGTAATTAGAGTTATTTACCACGGTATGGGCAGGTATAGAGAAGCCAAGGAGCTGTAGGAACCAGTAAGAGTTGAGCTTGTATGTGTGAGGGAAGGAACATTTTCTGAACCCAGAGAGAAAATGCTAAGGGAGAGGGTCACTAAGAGGGGAGGTGACCTTCAGCAAAGGGACAGAGACACAGGCAGGGAGCTGAGAAGTGTATTTCCTGCCCTCCCTGCCTTCTTCCCTTAAATTCCTCCCAGCCGTGTTCTCCACTGGCTGAACCCAACCACTGGGCAAGAGAACCCATTGATACTTCATGTGGGCCCCAGCTGATGGCGCAGGGCCGAGACCTGGAGGGTGGATGAGGAGCCCAGGTGGAAGGGCAAAGGGAAGGTGCTGGGGAAGATCTCCTCCCAGGGTGGGAGGGGAAGAGCTCACAGCGGTGGCCCAGCTGGGGACAAGCTGTGTCTTTTCCTTGCTCCAGGGAATCTTCCCAGAGCTTTCACTCTGAAGGCACAAATAAACTTCAGCTTTCTGACCTATTTTCAAAGAACAACTCAAACTCCAGACGTAAACTCCATTAGGGTTTATGACATCTGCTCCCTTCAGAGAAGGCAGGTAATGAGTAAGGAAGCACCACTGGGAAAAGGAATTGTTTCCCCTATTAAATGTGTTGGCCCTCGCCAAGGTACATGAGAAGCTTGGGCCCTGTGCCGACCCCTGAAGGGACTTCTGCTTGGACAGAGTAGTTTCATTAGTGGGAAACAAGAACTAAATCCTCATCAAAGCACCGTTGTTCCCCAGAGGTTCCCAACACCATGAGAATGAGGCTACTTGGAAGTGTTCTTAGATATTATTTGCTGTTTTTCTTATTCCTGGAAGAGAACTCCTACCCTCAATGAATAATTCTTGGTCCATTCACAGAGCTGAAAGCCCTTGAAATTCCTCTCTCAGCTAGGAGAATTTAACAACTGACTTACTCTGTTTAACAAAAGGGAGACAATTGCCACTGAATCCTAAGAGGTTTTATTCTATCCCGGTAGTGTTGAACTAATAAGGGACATTCAAGTAAGAGCAGTCAAAGGAGAAAGCCCAAAACCAGGCATTCAGGGAGAGAAATCCCAGGGAGGTAAAGAATGAAATAAATGAAGGGGTAAAGAGAAGAGTTAAAGGCAGAAAGAAAACAGAAGTAATCCGTCTGATCATTTCAGGGACCAGACTGAAAGTGGTGAATTGTCATGCTACTCACAGCGGGAAGCAAATCACTCCAGTCTTATTAGCTCCTATCACACCCCCAAACTGCAGGCCTTCAGGTAAGCCAGGCTTAGGGGTGGATTTGGGCTTTGTGAAGCCGGGAGTTTACACAACTGTGTGGGACCTTCTTCTTCAAAAACAGAAAAACTGAAATCAGTACGGGCCTTTGTATGGAGCCTGTATGAAAAAGGAGACCCTAAAACTCACACCTCTTATTTTGTAGCACAACCACTCTGGTCAAACTCAAATGTCTGTACCCCAAAGAATATGCAAAAAAGTGGGAGGGGAAGATAAGGAAATGTGAATATGAGGAAATCTGGCATTTGCGGAGAAGGAGAAAATAAAAGGATAGACACTATAGTAGAAGTGGAGCCCAGAAAATTTAATAGGGCCAGAATAATTCTTCCTGCAACACCACGGGGCAGAGATCAGTGGAGACTTTCTGAAGGGCTGGGAAATGTCTGAGGAAAAGAGGAGAGAGCTTCTTTCTTCCATCCTGTGTGGAGCTCTGGGGTGAGGCACAGTGAGATTAGGGAGTGGGGAATAAGCTGAGGAACTCTGACAGGCATGATGAGGAGGTGTGGAGAGTGGTGATCGCACAAGCTCGCCCAGAGAAGCCTGTGGGGAGCCTCTAAATGTAATTAGTATCCCTCAATTACACAGTATGGAAGGGGAGGAATGTGCTCATGTCCTCAGTCAGGACTGGACACAGGGGCAAAGAGAGCTGATTGGGAAGCTCTCCTGGGATGGATACTCTTGTGAAGTGGGGGTCGGGTCACAGGCGGGAATGCAGGGGTGCTGTGTAAGGGAAACGCCCAGCCCAGTATCTGCCTATAGTAAAATCTCAGACAAACATAAGCCATTGTATTAGCTACTATTAAGCAGTCAATGATAAAAATGCACATTTTCAATAAAATAATTATTTAATTAATATAAGTAATTCTAGTACTAATGGATATACTTGAGTGCTGTTCCATGTAAAAATATTTAATGATTATTGCAATTACATACTGCTACCTACAGTCTTAGGGACCTAAAACAACTCTTTCACCATGGCTCAGGATTTTGTGGGACAGAATTTGGGCAGGTCACTCAGAGGCATTCAGCAGGCAGCTGATCTGGTCTGCAGTGGCCAAGATGTTTGCACTCACAAGCCCTGTGCGTTTGCAAGGACAGGCGGAAGACGGGCAGGGACTGCTGAACAGTGTCCTCTGTGGCATGAAGTCTCTTACAAATTGTCTCAGGACTCCCAAGATGGGTTTTTCAAGAAATCCAGGTAAAAACTCCAAGCCTTCTTATGACCTCCTAGCCTCAGAAGTCCCCAGACATCACTTCCTCCTCAATCAATACGTCAAGAGAGTCACTGGAGCCAGGCCACATTCAGGGAGAGAATAGACTCCACCTCTCAATGGGAGGAGCAGCAAAGAATTTACAGCCATCTCATCACATTACATATCAAATGAGAAATTAAAAAATTACAGAAAGACAGCAACCCATGTGAGTTAGAATAGAGCAGACCTTTGTTGAGTGTTTTGTTCTTGGCGGGAGACCTATTTCTACGACGCCCAGGGATTCATCTGGATAATTGTTTTATTAGTACATGGGCCAGCCAATAGAAACACTCTAAGCATTTGAAATTCCAAATGCTGGATTTTCCCAGAAAGGCCACATCTATGAAATGCAGTCCAGCCATCATCTTTTAAAATTCTGGATGAAGTTCTCCCAAAAGTGGGATAATGAGACACCCTGACAAAATAAATTAAAAGTTTTTAAAAAGAGAGAGACTCTGCTCCCAACAGAAGGAAAAGGCTCTCTTTGGGTTTCCCCCATCAGCCCTCACCTTTAACCTCTCCACATCCATGAAAAGAAACATGAGGATGAAGGAAAGTAATGACATAAGGGCTCTTATGTAATGGGATGAAGCAAAATCTCAGTGAATTATCAGGGTTATTAAGCCATTTTCTGCCTGATGAGTGTTTCAAAGAAAAGACAACATCTTTCATTTAATTTTTACACTTGGGGAAATTACCAAATAATTATATTATCACATGAGTCTCTCAATACAACTCCAGAAGATAAATGAGAAAGGCTATTATTTTTCCTATTTTATAGATCAAGAAACCAGTGACTTCACACCTATAATCCTAGCACTCTGGGAGACCAAGGCAGGTGAATTGCCTGAGCTCATGGGTTCGAGACCAACCTGAGCAAGTTCAAGACCCTATCTTTAAAAAATGACTAATTATGGTGGTGGACACCTATACTCCCAGTTACTTGGGAGGCTGAGACAAGAGAATTGCTTGAGCCCAAGAATTTAAAGTTGCTGTGAGCTCTGACACCAGGGCATTCTACCCAGGGTGACAAAGTGAGACTCTGTCTGGAAAAAAAAAAATAGAAACCAGTGACTTGACCAAAGTCTCTTGGCTGGTAAAAGGCAGTTCGAGTTGGAACTTAGATCTTCCAATTCCACATGAAGTATTCTTTTTTTTTTTAACTCAGCAAATTTTATTTTATTTTATTTTATTTTTGTTGTGGTTTGGTTGGGGCTGGGTTCAAACCCACCACCCTCGGTATATGAGGTCAGCACTCTACCTACTGAGCCACAGGCACTGCCCCAAAGTATTATTTAAACTGTTCTCTTCCTTTGAATGAGCTCACACATTTGGGAGAATGAAACTATCTTATTTGACATCGAGCCTGCATATTTAAGCCTTGAAGAATAATAACTATGCATTCAAAAGTGCATTTCACGTCTGCATCTTTCACCTAAACTTTAATATTCTCTTTCTGCAAAAATAATCTGCATTTTTTAGCCAGTATGTACCAAATTTGAATGTCTCAAAATAAATCCCTTTTTACTTATCCAAGAATAAAACGGAATTCATCGTACTTAGCAAGGACATCATGGTTTTGATTTTCAAAGTACTTTGCAAGCATCAGCTAATTAAGCCTCCCTGAGTCTTCAGTATGACAGTTTTATTCAAAATCTCTCCCGTTTCCCAGGAAAGCTCTGCATTCTGTCTTATTTACTCAAATCAGCACATTTGTTCAGTTCTTGAAATAAGAATCTAAATCCCACGAAATTAGTTTGATCAATGTGAAGCAAATAACAATTATCTCAGGAAGACAAAAATGTCCAGTGA
>CAUYQV010067071.1:0-50147 GCA_963574575.1 Galagoides demidoff
CTATCTGAATTTCAGAATGTCTCATCATGTCTGGAAAATTCTCTCATAATTTCATGAAGAAGAGCTTCTGTGCTTTGTGAAGCAACTTTGTCGCCTTCAGGGATTTGTATAAGACAAATATTAGTTTTCTTTGAATTATCCCAGAGCTCTCTGAGAGAGAGATCCATTTTTGCTGTCCATTTCTTTTCATCCTTGAGTGCTTGGGCACCTTCAGAAGCTTTGTCTTCAGTGTCAGAGATCCTTTCTTCTGCCTGCTCCATTCTGTTACCAAGGGATTCTACTGTATTTTTCAGATCTTTGAGGGCTGCAACTTCTTGCTTCAGTGCTTCAAAATCTTTGGTCATTGTATCTTTGAAATCACTGAATTCTTGAGACAGTTAGTTTGAAATCAGATAGATAGTTTGAAATTCTAATTCCCTCCTTTCCTCCATCCTGTTAATTTTATTTGCTATCCAGATTCTGAAGTCAATTTCTGTCATCTCAGCCATTTGTTAATGGATGGGATCTTCAATTGCATCTGCACCCTCCTTCCTTGGGGGAGTTGATCTACTCTGGTTATTCAGGTTACCAGAGTTTTTCTGCTGATTCCGGTTCATGCTGAATTTGTACCCTTGGAGATCATCCCAAAGCTGTTCAGCCAATGGCTGCCACTGAAGAGGATACTGGCTTCCTCTGGTTGCCTGGAGAGATAGGGTGTCTGGAAAAGTCTCAGGGGTGTGAGCCTTATTATTCTAGCTGCTGCAGCTGCTGCTCTTCCCCTGGGAGTACTGCCACTCCAGAGTGGTTCCCTCTCAATTGACCATCCTCTTTCACTTCTTGGGCTGATGGGCCTGGGGTGCCGGGAACATGCAGGTCAATCAGTCCTCGGGGCACCCCACTTGGGTGCATGGGAGTGGCAGCCAAGTGCCAGCAGCCATGTGGGGAACACATAGATCAAGCAGTTCTCTGGCTACAGGGCTGGGACAGGGTGCTTGGTCCCACAGGGGTGCGGGGACGCTGCTCTTGGGCCTCTTCTTACTGTCTCTGCAGGCAAGGGGGGAAGGAAGGGTGGATTGGGAATTCAAAATGGCAGTGAAACAGTTAGTTTGATTTTTCTGCCTGGCAAGAGGGTGTTTAGAGTCTCAGCAGGGTCCCTCTAGGGGAGTAGACCCCACTTTCTGTAGTTCTCACATGTGGGGTGAGACAATAAGTCCTTAGTTCACCCCTCGCCTGTACGAAACTTACAGGAGCAGATGAAGAGGAAAAAAGGAGTAAAACACAACTTTTTGGGGGGAGGGGATGGGCACTCTTCCTCCGGGATGTATTATGTACCTGTAGATTGCTTTCTAGGAGTCGCAACTTGCCTCAACAGAGGTGTCCTGCAGATATCACTCTTCTCTCTTGGCTGGGCTCTAGTGTTCAACTTTGTTGAGTATTTTCTGGACTTTATCCTTCCCTCTGGATGGGAGCTTCTGTCAGAGGCTGGTACCTGTTGGCCATCTTGCCCCTCCCCTAGGATCATATTTCTATATCTTTATTATGACTTTTAACTGAAAATTTGGAAAGATATATAATCTTAAGATGGAAAGAAATTTTTTTTAGAATTTTGGAAATACTCTTGCAGCTGAACAAAACTTAGACAAACAATCAAGTTAACTGGTCTCACTTTAAATTCATGGCCATGAATTTCAATTGAACAAGGAATCACACTTTATTTCTATAGTCTATTTATTACTTCACTCTCTTAAAAGCTTAGTTTACATCCTCCTTTCTTCTCACATCCCCAATACATTGTCTCTTCTCACTTTCAGCTGATGTTCATAACAACAAAGATCCCCAGATTAGCTTGCCCACTATGTCCACCTGCCTGCTGGTATCTGTTGCAACCACAGAACCTTCCTGCCTGATCCCACAGATGTAATTCACCCATGCTCTGGTCTAAAACATGTCCCTTTACTTGTGTACTGGATCTAATTTTCTCTACCCTATTCAAAAACATCTTTTTCTTAAAAAAATTACTATGTATTGGGAAGTTAAAAATTATATATATTTATGAGGCTTAAAGTGATGCTATGATATATGCATATAATGTGGGATGACTTAATCAAACTAATACACATATTAATTACATAAAATTCTAACCTGTTCTCCACTTCTCTGTGTTTAACTTTTTTTTCTTTTCAATTTTTTTTTTAAGCATCTACAGATAAATAAGAACATGTATTTGTCTAGGTGTGCCCGGCACATTTTACTTAGAATAATAACCTCCAGATTCATCCATGTTATTGCAAATGACATAATCTTCCTCTCTTTTAAGGCAAGATTGTATTCCATTTTGTACATGTAACACATTTCCTTTATTCATTCCATCTGTTTATGGACACCTAGGTTTATTCCACAACTTTGCCATTGTGAACAATGCTGCAATGAATATGGAAGTGAAGATATCTGTTTGTTATACCAATTTCAAATTCTTTGGATATGTATCCAGAAATAGGATTTCTGGATGATATGTATTTCTATTGTTAGCTTTTTTATATGTTGAAGAAAGTACATACTATTATCCATAATGGCTGTATTAATTTACATTCCCACCAACTGTATAGGTGTACACAGATTCCCATATTGACACATCTTGTCAACATTTGTTATCTTTCATCTTCCTGATAACAGCTACTCTGATATATATGAGGTGATATCTCATTGTGGTTTTAATTTACATTCCCTGGGGTTAGTGATACTTAGCATTTGTTAATGCATCTGTTGATCTGTTGGCCATTAGCATGTCTTTTTTTGACAAATGCTTATTTAAATCCTTTGCCTAATTTTTAGTCAGATTATTTTTTTTCTTGCTATTGAGTTAAAGTTTCTTACATATTTTTAAACATTAACACATTACCAGATATATGACCTGCAGATATTCTCTGCCATTCTGTAGGTTGTCTTTTATGCTATTGATTATTTCCTTTGCTGTATAGAATCTTTTTAGTTTAATGTAATACTATTTGTCTATTTTTGGGTTTTTGCCTGAATTTTGGCCAATCTCAGCACTTCTTTTCAATATACTACTAGAAGTACTGTAGTAGCAGCGTAATTAGACAAGATAAAGAAATAAAAGCATCCAAATAAGAAAAGAGGAAGTGAAATTGTCACTATTTGTTGACAACATGATCTCATATAGAGAAAATCCCAAAGATTCCATGAAAAACATCTGTTTTTTCATTCTAAAACAAATTAAGTCAGTAAAGTTGAAGGATACAAAGTCAACCCACAAAATCAGTAGTATTTATATACACGAACAACAAACTATCTGGACATGAAATCAAGAAAACAGCATAATTACAATCACTCCAAAAGCAAAATTCTTAGGAATAAATTTATCCAAGGAGGTGAAATATCTGTTTCCTGGAAATAATAAATTTTTGATAAATGCAATTGAAAAAAATACAAATAAATAAAAAGATATTTTGTATTCTTGGATCAAAAGAATTAATACTATTAAAATGTCCATGCTATTTAAAGTGACTACAGATTTAATGCAAACCCTATCAAAATTTGAATGTTATTATTCACAGAAATTGGGATAACAAGGCTAGAATTCCCATAAGACTGCCAAAAGCTCCCAATAGCCAAAGCAATCTTAAGCAAAAAGGACAAATTTGGATGCTTCAAACTACAAAGGACATGATTTCAAATGATTTCTCAATATATGATAGTTTGACTTTCCAATAGAATTTATCAGGACATAATTTCATCATAAACACAGAAGTATTTGACTCTTCAGTTTGAGTTTGACTTCCAGTTTTTAGAAGTGTTTGACTTTCAATTTTTTGATCTGCAATAATCAATGAGATTATTTGGATCTCAGATGCCTTTTTGACTTGTGATATTTTTGGTTTGCTGTGGGTTTGTTGGGACACAAGCCCATCATAAGTCAAGGAGCATCTGTGTATTCTAAAACTACAGTAATTAATAGTATCTGGCATAAAAACAGATACCTTGACTGATGGAATGCATTAGAGAACCGAGAACCCCAAATGAGCTCACACATTTACAGTCAGCTTTTTTTTTTTTTGAAGATCCCAAGAACTTGCAGTGGGGAAAGGAAACATTTTTTGATATATAGTATTAGGGAAATTGAAAAACCAATATTAGGAAAATGAACATGCTGGGGAAAGATAAAAACTTTTTTATTTTTGTGAACTCTTATACCATATACAAAAATAAACTCAAAAATAAACTCTACGTGGAAGATCTGAAGTGGTAAAACTACTAGAGAAAACAGGGGAAAAACTAAGTGACATTAGTCTGGGCAATAATTTTTTATGTTTGACTCCAAAACCTCAGGTTACTAAATTAAGAACATTTTTAAATTTTTTTATTTCTTTTTTACATGGTCAAATTCTTCCTCTTAAATAAGTCATCCCATAAGCATAGAAATATTTTTTTTCTCTTATTTGTTTTTAAAAAAGAAAATCTCTCTTTACTGTGCTATTGCTATTATTTTACTATACCATTATATTTAAAAGTATTTTTCAGATACTTTTTTCCCATTGTATTGTAAGTTCTAAGTTTGTTCTTGCAATAAATTTTCTTCTTTGCTATATGTATCAAAGATAGGGTTAAATTTTTAGTTTGAAAATTAATTTTTTTTTCTAAGTTTTCTTTCTGAACATATTCTATTTTGACAAAGTTGCTTTTTTTTTTTTTTTAACCAGATAAGCCTTCTGGAACTGTAGCGCCCCCCCCACCCCCCAGTTTTTTATTGCAGTTTTTTTGACTGGGGCTGCATTTGAACCCGCCACATCTGGAATATAGGGCTGGTGCCCTACTCCTTTGAGGTACCACCCTTCTCTTACTTTTTTTTTTCTATTTTATTCATTTATCTCGATGTGTCCTCAGAAGTCTGCTATGTTTTGGTTGTTTACTAATGTTTTAGATTTATGGGGCTAAATGCAAATGTGTGCATGCCATTGGAGAATAATATTGCTTTTTCATTCAGTTGGGGAAGCTCCAATACCTCTATCTTCTAACTGGAGCCAATCATTTTCTTTAAATAAGAAAATTTTATTTTGATTAGTTGCTAATATTTTCGCAGCAAAATGGAAGAACAGGGCTGAGAACTGAGCATCCAGTAGGCACATTTATCTAATTGTCTTGTTTTCAGTACACTACACCCAGTCTCAGCTTGGTCTTCTCATTCCTCAGTCCAGAAAACCCCACATCATTCTTGCAACAGCTGGAGAACAGCAATTGCCCATCTATACAGAGAGGTGAAAGAGATTCAAGAATTTGTTTATTAAAACTTTCAACCTTCAACAAATCATTATTTTACCTTTCCCCCTTTTTCCTTTGTCTCTCAGGTAGCCCACATGAGTTAAAACACCCCAAACAAAATCTGCTTCACAGGAAATGGAGATTGGGTTGTTGCCTCCTGGAAAGTCCAGGCTGCACAGGGTGAGTCAGGGCCAGGGCAAGTATAAACAGCATAAAATCCCTGCTTTATGAAGGTGGCTTCTTCTGCATTAGACATTCACTTAGATACCGTAAACTGTAAGCCTCTGACTGTTTTACAGAGCTTCTGTTACTTTAGTTCTATGAGGTTGATTCAGCCAGTCCCTGATTTATTTTCCTATTTTTTGATGTTTCTGTGTTATGCTGGAACGAGAACTTAGAGCTTCCTCTTCCACCATTTTGCAGATGTCCTATGAAGTCAACTCCTCTTTCCTTTGTAACTGGGTCTCAAAAATTGCCTAAAGTTGCCACATTTAGCTACAATTTCCCATATTTCCTGATGTGTGATGATTTTAGCGGCAACTTTGGGAACACTCTGCAGTTTTTAAATCTCTAACCAAAATATTTTCTTTTAACTCTTTATAGATACTGGCGATAATTATTTTAATATCTAGGTCTAATAAATCTTATCTATAGCTCCTGAGGTTTTTTTGTATTGTCATTTTCCCTTCGATTTCTATCAATTTTTGTCTCCCAAAAAGTCTGTTGTATTTAAAAATTAAATTCTAGATTGTACACGAAAAGTTAACAATATAATTATTTGAGTCCTAGTGTGTTGCTACCTTTGTCCAAGAGGATTTACTTTGCTTACTTTTCAGGAATCAATACAATTCAGATTGGAACTTAGTTCCTATGAAGTCCAATGTATTTCTTATTTTATCCTTGCTAAGAGTAAGAAAGCCTTTGGGGGTTCCACTTTTCCTCCTCCAGCATCATGTCTCTGTACTTTGTATTTCATACCTGCTCAGAAAGACTTTACTTACTTTTATTAAAATTGTTTATCCTTTCTAGTTTTTATAAATGGAAGGATTGGGTTTCCATAGCAGATAGAATTGTCTGAAGCAGAATTTCTGACTGTGAAAGCTTTAGAAAAACACATTAAGATCATTTAGCTACAAAAATGTCCACACACACATAATTTCTAAAGACTTAGACTATTTTGAATCCTTGTAAGCAATTTATATTTTTTTTGTAATGAAACCCTACCCACAGAGATTCCAAAATCTGACAGTTCTGGTCATTTCACAGCAGAATTAATATTTTCTTTTAGTTTTGATAATAAAAGATATGACCACCCTATGTATAAATAAACAGAAAACTATATTTTACTTAATAACATTATGTTGCCAGAAATTAAATGGAAATATTTGATTATGAGTATGCAGATATAATGTATTTTTTAGTAACTCTTTTTAATTCATGGATAGTGGTTATTGTACTTTTCTTATTTATGAAATAGTACAGTTCTATTCATCTTTCAATTTTTTGTTAGGTATACTCAGTCATTGACAAAAATGGTAATTAAGGTTTTCATAGCTGTTTTAAACAAAATATAAACTTTCCTAGATATTTATTTTGTGTAAAATACTAGTAAGCATGTGATATTTTAGCTCTTTTTGTGTATATCCAAGGAGATGGGGAAAGTCTTACAAGTAATTAAGTTATAAGTTTACTGAATTAACTTTTATTTGGGGGGCATATGATTTGTCTTCCATTATATTTTATTAAAATTCAATGATTTCTTAAAATAAAAAATAGAAAGATAAATTCTATACATAGCTACATTAATAAAGTTGCATCTAATTCCCCCAAACCATAAAACTTCATGAAGACAAATAGGTCAAGTAGTTGATATTTTTTGTGAGACAAATGGTTCAATTCAATTTTATAATGTACTTGGAAAAAGCCAATAGGGTTTTAATTCAGTGACTTTCAACTCTAACTTTACATCAAAACTTTGTGCCAATTTGTAATTTTATAGGTTCTATTTTAGGCCTATAACATCAAATTTACTTCAATGTGTTAACTGAGTCATATTTAAAACACTGCAGTTTTGGTGAGCGTGCAAGCAAAGATGGAGACCTCTGTTGCATGAACCTGTTAGGCCCAACTCCTCTACTGCGGAAAGTGGCCACAGGGGATGAGTCATGTCTGAGGCACATGTAACTTCTCTGAACACAGGTTGTTCTGCTAGCTAAAACGAATCATCTGACCTCTGTGTTAGTACAATCAGAAGCCCAGACTAGGTAGCCTGAGTAGAGAACTACCAGTAAGAGTCATCTGTTTGCAAAATTTGTATATGAATTTACAAGAACATACACATGTAGAAACACACAGAAGCAGAAAGAAGAATCTATAGCAATAAATAAAGAATAAATCACAATAGAAGAAGGAAAAGGATGGAGAGAGCATGAAAAGAGAAGAGAAGCATCTTAGGCCTAATGTAAGAACATATAATATCCATATGTTATTGGATGACATGATAGCCAGGTTTCCAGATAGATCTGTACTTGGATCAGGAGATTTGCTGCTGTATCATGGAAAGGAGAAAAGCAATCATCAATCCAGGACTTTATAATGCCTGTGAGAAGCAGTTTGACCAACTTGGCAAGACTTTTTAATATTCTTGTATATTGTTATGTGACATGAATTTACCTGGGTTATTTCTCTAGCTCTTGCAACTTGAAAGACACTAATTAACAGATTTAAAATGAATATGTCTTTTAAAATGGGGGGGAAAGTGTTATGTGGGAAGAGTCAGAAGCAACAGATGTGAAAATACCAAAAGGAAGAAATATTTGAATGAGATATTTTACATTTTAAAGAGAATGTCTTAATTTAGAATGGAAAGATTTTATATTAGTTTGTAATAAATCATTGGGACATACCTATAACAGGTAAAATGTAAATAATGCTTAAAAAAAGACATGGAAAATAGGTCTTGGAAGTAAAGTGTTGTTTGGGGGCATGCATCCCGATCCTGGAATCAGATTCTCCACTAAAAGGAGCATTCTGCCAAAGAGGAGCTTTCTCGTTTTTCCCAATTAATAAGAGAGAATCTTCATCAGGACTGCCAGAAAGGTTGATATTTTTCTTCTGTAATTACAGAAAGCCAAAAACTGGCATCTTAATCCTACCGGAGGGAACAAAAGAAATGCAGTTGGGTTGGTTAGCTCTTGACACCTATCCTGAGGAGAGGAGGCTGGGTTGGGTTTGACCTACATGGCCTGATCAGAGCAAAAATGTGGGCCAGAGATGGGAAAAAGCTATAGTGGATTTATCTTATTTCCTTTTCAAATGCTGAATGTAGAGCTAGATATCTTAGCACTGCACAGGAGTTGATGATTTTGCAGTATAGAGATACACCCCAATGTACATAAAATAATTAAAAATCCTTTGTGATTGAAGGGTGGGTGGCCATTGGCTCTTTAACCCAGGAAAGTGTCTTTTGGCATGACAGAAGGAGTCAGAAAGGCCTAAGTATTTGCCAGCTTCAGGGAGCTTAAAGGTAGCTTATTAACATTGAGTTAAGTAAGAAATATACTGTTCTTCTCCCATGTTGGTGGAGGGCAGCCTCTGAGATGGCCCCCAGTGATTCCTGTACACTGTTATTTACATCCTTGTGTAGCCCCCCCCCCTCACATTAAGTAGTCTTGGCTGAAGTAACCACCAGGATATGATGGAAAGACAAGATGTGAATTCTGATGTTAGGTCATAAAAGGCATCATTGCTTGGGCCATAATCTCTCCTGGAGCATTTGTTCTGAAGAAAGGCGACATCTATGTCAGAAGAGCACTTATGAGCTTTATAGAAAGAATCCTAAAATGAAGAATTGTGGGCTTTTTTCAACAGCCAGTATCAACTTGCCAGTTGTGATTGAGCCTTTTTGAAAGTGATTTTCTGGTCTCAGTCGGTCATTTTGGTGACTAAAACCCTAGCTGACATTTTGACACAAATTCACATGAGATACTTAATTCATAAAGATCCAGCTCAGATGATCCTAAATTCCTGGCTATGGGGAACACTGTAAGGTAATAAATATATATCTCTTGTTTTCAGATGCTAAGTTTTTCAGGTAGTTTGTAACACAGCAACAAACAACTAATAAAACTTTTGCACCTGGAAATAGGAATGCTGCCAAATAAATATTTAATAATGTGAGAGCAGCTTTGTAAAGTATGAGTGAGCAGAAGTGGCAATAACTTTGAGGATAGTATTCACAAAAAACTAAAGCGCTTTGAAAAGTCTTTTAGTATTATAGAAATATTATGGAACTTGAAGAGTAAAAAAATCATCCAAGTTATTAGAACTTGGAAGATAGGGACGGTGGCCCAAAACATAGCACCACTGTCATCTGTGGTAATGTGGAAAATGAAAAATGTACCAATAGACTCCGTAATCAAGCTGAGTAGATTTCTAGGCAATGTTTTGAACATACTTTCTTCTGTCTTCCTACTTCTTATACTAAGATGTAAAAGGAAAGAAATAAATTAAAGGAATGGCTGCTAAACTAATAGCTGAGATGATTTCCAGCCTATCCTGTTTGTAAACAATCCTAAAATCAAGAATTGATTTCAAGCAAAGATCAATTCCAGGATACTTCTTGGAAAAAAAGATCTAAATTTTCAAGCTGAGTGTGTGACTGTAGAATCTTCTCTTAGATTTCAGATAGAGAAAAGGTAGGGCCTCCGAGAATAGTTCAATAATACAATAGGGATTCTAATAAGCTTACACGTTGTTCATAAGCACGCTCAGAAGAGTCCCAAAGTGAGGTAGGGTTTAATGCAAAATGATTTGTAGGTGTGGCTCTGGCTAATATAGTGAATCCCTTTAAGATTCTCAGGAGACCCACAACATTTTAATGAAAATTATATTGGCCCAAACACAGTCAGATTGTACCGAAATTAAAAGTCAATGCAAAGCAAAAGAATTAGTCTTTGGAATCTCAAATGTCTATAGGAAGGGATTAAACTGAAAAAAAAAAAAAAGTGGTGCAACTGCAAACATAGGCTGTCTTTCTTTGAAAAGGAGGACTGTATCCATTACAGGAACTACAGCTGTGTAGAAGGTAAGTAATAAAGAAAGAGGGATTTGTACATTGCCTTATCTTTCATAGCTATAGGCTTCTTTTCTGCCACAGACTTTATGTGGGGGAGAAGAAGATCATATTATGAATAAAGACTGAAGTTTTTATTTTTATATGGATCAGAACAAACTAGTTTCTGACACAAAAATCCATTCTGTGCCTCAAGGTATTCACTAGACTTTGTGGTACATGAGAATGGCTGGCTAGTTAATTTATAGTGCAAAGAAGTATATTTCTGAGAGTAAATTCAGCTCTACTAAGGATTAATGGTAGGAGATCAAGCATAAACAGGAACTGTGTGGGAAAAATAGATGGTTAGTCACTCTAGGGAATTAGGCAACAAAATAAAACTTAGGGTGATTGTAACCCATGAGCTCTATTCAGCGTGGCAGGCACTATGGAGAACGAGTATATCAATCTTCCGTACATCCTTTCACTTCTCCTCTTCACACCTTAGGTCCTATTAGCTTTACTATTGCTTACACTTTGTTAGAATATATAATATTTACATGTATTCTTTAAATATTTATTGTATTCTTAGGTCTAAAGAGAAGATAATACTTTACACTCTCAAAGCAAATACGTTTGGATATTCTGATCGAATGGCTTCTTTCTGCTTTTCATTGTTCTAATACTTGATTTTTCTCTCTTTTTTTGTTCAATAGTTTTCTTATTTCTCACATATAATTCAATAGCAATTCCTGAAGCACTGCCTCAAAAATATATCTTTGGCCACAATATGGCCACTGTTTTTCATTTATACTTTGCCATCCTAATACAAAATACAGTCTACTGAAGTAGACTCCTAATTGGTCTTGTTCCTCCTCTCTTGCCCAAGTCTACTATACATATGGGAAAGAGCATGATGATTTTAATTTATGTATCATGTTAGATTACTCTAGGACACATTACCTTCCAATTGCTTGACATTCATCTCGAAAGAGACTTCTTGCCCCCGCCTGGCATGTGCTCCCTAATCTCAACTTGTTTTTCTTTGTGATCAAACCTCAAACACTTCTCCCCTTCTCCCCTAGATTCCAGCTGCACTGATAGCTCTTTCTATTTTCAACAAGATGAGAGTCACAGTACTGATATAGCACTTTGGCTTTCTCTTTCCCATCCTCCTGTATTATTCTTTTTCTGGAAAGAATATTATTCAGTCTCCCCAGGAAAGACTTCCTGACCACCCCATCTGAGGTCCCACCCATTCTTCTGGAAACTCTTTATCCCATTATCCTTTTATTATTGTATCCTCATAGTGTTTATTACTATTTCACTTTTATTTTTTGCATTTATTTTATATTTTTTAATGCATTTATTTTACTTCTACAATATAAAGCCTGACAGGGTAGGAACCTTGTCTATTTTCTTTACCAATATATTCACCGACCTAGAATTATAACTACATAATCAAAGTTTAATAAATGTTTCTTAAGTAAAAAGCATGTCATATATTACTTTGCTTATGCTTAGACCTGAAATTGCTTTTATGGTTTTTTTTCCCCCTCCCAGGATTTCTAATTATACTCCCTTTATTGTGTGTGTGTGACTGTTTATTATAGAAAAAGCATTTACTTTCTTCACAATATAAAGATATTCTGGTGTATTAAAAATGTAATTTATTGCATCTAAACTTTGAAAAACGTTTTTCTTCCACAAAACACTCTGTTATAAATTGGATATATTGCTTTTGAGATTGCCACACAGATATTAACTTGGAACATCTTTTCATTATACTCCTGGGTCCCAGTCACTGTTACATACTTTCTAAATCTTCTTCCTTAGACTACAAATCCTCATTCATAAAAAGATACTCAGGTAAATCCTTTATACTTTTATTTACTTTTTCACATTATTAGAAAGTTGAATCAGAGCTGGAAACCAAGTAAACAAACTATCTGTGATAATACATAATCCATCATGTCATATTCGTACTGTCCGTCAGAAAATTTCAGCCTCATCATTTGAACTGTGTTTGTATTGGGGAGAACTTTTTCCTGATAGCTTTAATAATCTGCTCAATACTTAATTATTTTTGTAAAATTGTTTGTCCACTAACTGCTATGGAAGTATACTTTGTAATGAATAAACTCTACTCTGGGAAAGGACACATTTTCTGAAGGCCAAAAAATCTCATTGACATTGGTTTATATCGGTAGCCAGCCTGAGTTTAGATATGGCAAATATGAACCATGTTATTTTATATGTACATATAAAATATGTACATTTTAACTGTACAATGTTAAAAATGCAATTCAACCTAGCTTTTAATCTACAGCTGATCTCCATGCTCAATATTTCTATTCCTCTCTGTGCTTTGCCATCACTTCACTGTTGAAATATGGTGCCTCTTAATTAATATAACCATCTGATGATCTCCTTCAAACGCTTAAGTTCTGTAAAGGCCGGATCATTTGTATTTACTATCTTTAGTGCCTGACATAGGCACCTGAGATATAGTAAATTCACACACAAAATATCTGTTCAATATATGAATGAAGAAAATATAAGTGGATGGGTTTGTATATTTTGGCTTTTGTGAGTTTAGCCAATTTCTCAGAGATATCCTCCTGGTGAGATATTTAATGATTTTTTTAAAAAAAATGTTAACTCTGGACAAACTATAAAGCTAAAGGCAGAAATTCAGTAACTCTTAAAAGCAGCCTTAAATCCATCATTGTTAAAGCTGAAAAGAATCTTTTGATGCCTGTAATATAACTAATGTAACTAATATGAAAATGTGAAGAGTATCAAAACATACAAAGAAATACAGAGAAATATAATTTATTAGTAAGTCTGTAATTCTTATGGATTTTCATTATAATCTCTTTAACTCAAAGAAAATATATTTAGGGCGTGTTCTTCTGAATCAGAGTTCACCTAGGAAAAAAAGGAGGGAGTCCAACACCTTCTGTATAACACGTTGCTGCCGACCTCCTCTTCTCTTCCACTTCTCCTTCTTCCATATGGAAGGCAGTTTACAGATAGTATTTTAGGAGGTAGTCTCAGGTCCCCAGTGAGTGCTCCGCAGACATTTTCAAGAGGACCACTGCATCTTTAGATGCTCATCGCGGTCCCTAATAAATAAGTTGACTCAAAAAAGGGGGAAAGCAGATTTGCTTTGCCAGCAAATGGGATGAGATCTATGAACAATTCCAAATTTTGCCACATGCTGCAGCACCTGCTGCAGAGAAAAAAAAAAAAAAAATACATAATATAATTGCTATTGGGAGGACATGCCCAACCAGGGACTACAGCAAGAACTTCAGCAGCTGTTGGTACTGAAAAATCAGTCATTTTCTATCTGTGCTTGGTGCTTTGAGAGAATCACAAAAATTGCATTCTCTTAAAATTAGCAATGCTTTCCTTTGGAAACTTTATCAGCCTGGATCTGTGAGAAAGTTCAATAGAACTGTTGTGACACTGTTGAACTTCTCTCATAAAGAAGCAGATAGTTTAATTTATTCCATAAACGATCAGGTATTAGTCTGTAATGCCAATAAATACCACTAAAGAGTAATTTACCTTTTTGTGTGTTCATGTCTAATTCCCTTCGTTACATCATAGGAAACTTCAAGGTTGAAATTTGTTTGATCTACATATGTGTCACCTGTGACATCTGACCTTTTAAGAGTGATGGTCACTCGCTGTGTGTTCATTAGATTTGGGTTAGGAAAATAATGTATTCTATTCTATGGTATTCTTTCATGTTCTCATAATTCCAAATTTTGTTTATGGCATATACCCTGATTCCTAGCATGTCTGATACTAAGTCTTACATAAAATAATGCTCAACTGGACTTGGACTCCAATAATATATTAGCAAAGAAGTACATGATTTGCTAAGCTTGAGATTTAAGCTAATATCTAAAATCAGGAGATTTACATTAAAGATAGTTTAAAGAACTGCTATGGACCCAGTCTAGCAGACTGCCAAAATAGTTATAATACATCAGTGATGAGAAAGCTAGAGATGCCAAATTCATTATGTGTTATTTTGCAATTCCCACATAAGTAGATGTGTTTTAAGACAAAGGACAAAGTCATTGGAAGTCAGGTAGTAGAAACAGATCTGTTAGCCCCTCACCCCCTCTCAATAGGCTGTTGACAGATTTCTTTGCTGTACCCTCTTCACCAGACTGTGGCAGGCCTGTCACATTACAACTTGTTTTTGTACTGAGTTATCTAATGCTTTTAATAATCTTTTCCCTAGTCCAAAAATAAATCATGTTTAGTTGTATGGGAGATAATTCGTAACTGAATCCAGCACCTATAGTAGAAAAATCACATATAATATGTACCTCTGAACTCACCTTATAACAGAAAAATATAATGCAACAGATATCAGACTATTCAAAAGGCAAGAAACTTGCTATATCTGAGTCTTAAGACATCAGAAGTATAGACAAGTTTAGTTGGGGAAATGTCCAGGTTTCTCTTCTCATTTTTTCCTTAATTTGAAATGGCTCGGCGTCAATAGGACATTTAATTCACTCTGAGACACAACATCCACTTTATGCCAGCCTGCTCCAAAGATCACCACCCCCTCCACTGCCTCATATGCAAGAAAGTTAACTCATTCCACATAACAACTGTACTAAAAGCTCAAGATTATTCGGATCCTCAAAGTGAATGTCTCTTTGTCTTTCATTTCCTTTGTAAAGTGATTTTGGTTGGTTACCAACTTCCTGCTTCCAGTCTGTAGCACCATAGAGGTCTATGCTTTGTCCCTGCTACCATTATGGGTCACTTCTAATATATATATATAAATTTTTATAATAATACATATGTATTTAAATTTGAATATTCAAACAGGTCTTATAAGCTCTGTGAGGACTGAAGTTTGTTTTGTTTATCACTGCATCTCTAGCTCTTCAAATTGTTCTTAGCATGTAAAAGGTGTTCAAAAGGAATTACTGAATAAATCAAAGAATGATTGAATGATTTCTGTTAATCTGTAGTAAAGATAGTTCTGATGTTATGGTGTTCAGCGAAAGAGTATGATTGAAAGGTACAAGATTTGGTTAAATTAATTAAACTTTGTGTTTTGGTTACCTTCAGAAATCTAGGGATACTTACTGCCTTCATCGTGTCTCAAAGAGATATCTAGAATATAAGAAGAAAACCTTCATCCTTAAAATAGAATACAGATTGTTGTGTCTATGTTTCTCCAAAGGATTTCAAGAAGAATATAGCCATTAGGATATTGGAAGGGGAGTCAATTTTGCAAACTAGGTATTTGCAAAATATTCAGCCTGCAGTGTTAGAAGAAAATTTTATGATATTAAAGATTTAAATTTGTGAAATTCATACATGACTCTGGAATTATATTCTAAACAAATTTATTTTTAAATTACAGTGGCTGAACTTTCCAATTGAAAAAAAAACACTTATAAAAGATTAGATTAAAACCCTAGGAAATATCCAAATAATGCAGTTTTTTATTTTGTTCATACACAAAATATAAACTGCCAATCAATGAAAACATTCCAACAGTTGTCATTAAACCATGAGACTGTTTATATTCAGTAATGTATTAGCTTTGTTATTTGACTCACATAGTCTCACCTACATATAAGAATCTTGGTCCTAAATCCCAGTTTCTTTGGGGAGGAAACACTGAATACTATTTACTGGGACAGGGTGTTGAGATCATATTCTATGATGCCAAAATAAAGCAGCAGTTAAAACTTTACATTTACAGAGATTTCAAGTAGATTGAAGATGTTTATTGATTAAATCTGTGATCTAAGTACACTTACCATCTCTTGCTTTTTTATTTCTTTTTAATCCTTAACAGATGGTACAGAATTCATTATGGCTCAGCCAGAATCATAGCAATTTTTTCCTTGTCAGCAGAACAACATCCTTAATTCCTTAGAGAGTGAGTTAACTTTTAAACTCACTCCAAAAAGACTTAACTTTTAAGGAAGCAGCCATCAGAATAGGTATCTAAGTTTATTCAACATTTCTTCTTATTCTGCCATTCTAAAATCAAGGGAAAATAAATTAAAACCTCTGTATTTAGTAAGTGATTTTTCATCAGCTATCTGTACATGACACTTAGTGAAGGCACTGATATATATATATATATGAATATATGAAAAAAGAGAGAATTTTGTCCCTCAGGATACATGTTTTACTGTGAGATGTAAATATTCTAACATCTACTTAAAATGCAGAGTGGGCCAAAAAATGCATACATGGTTTGGGAAAGGAAAAAACTATATTAAGATTATAATATTCAAGTCATATTTGGCTTCTGCAATTATAAGAGATACCAGATACAGTATATAAAATAGCAAATGTTATTGGTATATGTTATCATAATTTTAATAGTTTTTTCCTTTCTAATAGTGTATACCTTTATGTCACTCTCTTAATATTGTAATAAAGGCTATGATAGAAATAAAAACAAGGAAAAAGTTTGGAAGGGTGACTAATTCCCCTTGGGATAGAAATGAATCCAGAAGAAGCCCAGCTGGTTATTAACTTATGTCACTTTTATTGGCCATAAATGAAAGTGTTATTTTCCAAAATTTCTTGGTCACTGAATGTTTCTTCATTGCTAATGAGGATAGGTTTATTCTGCATGAAAAGTTATTTAGTGACTTGAAAACACCATTGTTTCTTTTTTCATTTAAAAAGGAAATTTTTTTAATCTACCTATTAGATGATAATGACTCATTTAGAAAATAAGAAATCCAAACACATATTTGCAACAAAAAGAAAAACACAGAATTAAAAGATATAGATGTTAAAAGGGCATTTATAAAATTCAGAAACACATTTCTAATTTATTTTTCTAATTTCAGGTTAATGTGAGGGTACAAGACAACCAGGTCAAAATATTTGATTTTGTTAGGTAGAGTCTCTCTTGTTCTGTCCTGAACTCAGAAGATGTACCAAACACCCCACACTGTGCCTGTTCAGTGGGAACACCCACTCTTCCTCCTGTTCCCCTCCCTTGTTATGCCTTCCCCCAACTTGAATTGAAATGAGATTTCTTCTATGTGGGCATGCACTAAATCATCTACTGGCTTCATATTAGCAATGAGTACCTTGGATAATTGTTTTTCTATTCTTGCAATGCTTTACTAAGAAGAATGTGTTTCAACTCTATCCAGAATAATATAAAAGATGTGAAGTCACCATCTTATTATATGGCTGAATAGTATTCCCTCATATTCATATACCATAATTTGTTAATCCATTCTTGAGCTAATGGGCATTTAAGTTGTTTCCAAATCTTGGCTATTGTAAATTAAGCTGCAGTAAATAGTCTGCTGCAAATGTCCTTACGATAAAATGATTTTTTTTCTTTTGGGTAGATGCCTAGTAGTGGGATTGCAGGGTCAAATGGGAGATCTAATTTGAGCTCATTGAGGGTTCTCCATACTTCTTTCCAAAGAGGCTGGATTAGTTTGCAGCCCCACCAACAGTGTAAAAGTATTCTCCTCTCTCCACATCAGTCAGCATCTGCAGTTTTGGGACTTTGTGATGTGGACTAATCTTATTGGGGTTAGGAGATATTTAAGGGTGGTTTTGATTTAGATTTCTCTGATGATTAGAGATGATGAGCATTTTTTCATGTTTGTTAGCCATTTGTCTGTCTTCCTCAGAGAAAGTTCAGTTCATGTCTCTTGACCAGTGATATGTGTGATTGTTAGCTCTTTCTCTGATTAATTTGAGTTTTCTGTAGATCCCAGTTATCAAGCCTTTGTCAGATTCATAATGTGCAAGTATCTTTTTCCATTCTAAAAGTTGTCTATTTGCTTTGGTTGTTGTCTCCTTAGCTGTGCAGAAGCTGTTCAATTTAATTAAGTCCCATTCATTCATTTTTGTTATTATTGCAATTGCTGTAGAAGCCTTCTTCATAAAATCTTTCCCCAGGACAACATCTTCAAGAGTTTTCTCAATACTTTCTTCTAGGATTTTTATCATTTCATGCCTCAGATTTAAATTTTTATTCCATCTTGAATCAATTCTTGTCAGTGGTGAAAGGTTCTGGTCTAGTTTCAGTCTTTTGCATGTGGTTATCCAGTTTTCCCATCACCACTTATTGAATAGAGATTCTTTTCCCCAGTGTATGCTTTTGTTTGGTTTATCAAAGATCAGGTAGCTATAAGATGTTAGTTTCATTTCATGGTATTCTAATCAGTTCCAAATGTCTATGTGTCTACTTTTGTGCCAATACCATGCAGTTTTGATCACTCTGGACTTGTAGCCTAAACTCTGATAGGGTAATGCCTGTGGCTTTGCTTTTATTACCAATGATATTCTTGGCTGTATGGGATTTTTTCTTGTTCCACATGAAACAAAGAACTATTTTTTCCAAATCTTCAAAGTATAATGTTGATATTTTAATGGGGATTGCATTGAATCTGTAGATTGCTTTGGGAAGTATAGACATTTTATCAATGTTGATTCTTCCCAGCCATGAGCATGGCATGTTAATGTTTTCTGAAATTTCTGTTCTTAGGGTTTCATGATTCTCTTTGTAGAGGTCATTCACCTCTTTTGTTAGGTATAATCCTAGGTATATCATTTTCTTTGAAGCTACTGTGAAGGGATTTGGGTCCTTGATTAGCTTATGGACTTGGCTGTTGTTGGCATAAATAGAGGCTATGGTTTGAGGACACTGATTTTGTATCCTGAAATGTTATTGTATTTCTTGATCACTTCCAGGAGTCAAAGAACAAGAGTTTGACCTCCTCTACCCCCATTTGGGTGCCCTTTGTATCCTTCTCTAGCCTGACTGTATTGGCTAGACCTTCCAGCACTATGTTCAACAACAGTAGCAATAGAGGACATCCTTGTCTGCTTGAAGTTCTCAGTGAAAAAGCTTTCATTTTTAGTCCGTTCAGTATAATATTAGCTGGATTTGTCATAGATGACTTCAATCAATTTAAGAAATGTGTCATGAATGCCTACATTCTTAAGTGTTCTTGTTAGAAAAGAATGCTGAATTTTATCAATTGCTTTTTCTGCATCTATTGAGAGGATCAAATGGTCTTTGTCTTTGCTTCTATTGATATGATGAATTAGATTTATGGATTTGTGTATATTAAACTAGCCTTGCATCCCTGAGATGAAGACTGCTTGATTGTAATGAATAATTTTTTGAATGTGTATCTGTAATATATTGGCTAAGATTTTATTGAATATTTTTGCATCTATATTCAGTAGTGAAATTGGTCTGTAGTTCTCCTTTTTAGTTGGGTCTTTTCCTGGCTTGTGTATCAGGGTGATGTTTGCTTCATAGAATGTGTTAGGGAAGATTCCTTCCTTCTCAAGTTTTTGAAATTATTTCTACAGTATGGGTATAAGCTCATCTTTAAAGATTTGATAGAATTCTGGTATAAAGCCATCTGGACTAGGACATTTTTTTTGTTGGAAGTTTTCTTTAATCTCAGTACTTGATATTGATCCCTCTAAGAGATCTATTTCTTTCTGGATAAGTCTAGGGAGAGGGTGTGAATCCAAACATTAATCTATTTCCTCCAAATTTTCAATATTCTAGACACAGAGTTTCTTATATTCAGAGATAATGTCTTGTACCTCTGTGATATCCATTGTTCATTCTGTTTTATCATTTCTGATTGAGGTTATTACATTTTTACTTTTCTGTTTCTAGTTAATATGGACAATGATTTCTGGATTTTATTTTTTTTGAAGAACCAACTTTTTGTTTCTTTAATTTTCTGAATGATTCTCTTGTTTTCAATTTCATTAATCTCTAATTTAATTTTGATTATTTCTTTTCTTCTACTAGGCTCAGGATTAGATTGTTCTTTTTCTATTTCCTTAAGATGACTCTTTAGTTTATTGATGTCCTCTCTTTATGTTTTTTAGATGTAGTTATCTAATGCAATAAATCTCCATCTTAAGACTGGTTTTGCAGTATCCTACACATTTTAGTAACTTGTGGTTTCATTGTTGTTATATTTGAGGAATTTAACAATTTCCTCCTTTATCTCTTCCTTGACTCGATTGTCATTCAGCATAAGGTTGTTCAAATTCCATGTCCTTGTGTGCAGTTATACTTTTTCACTGGAGTTGAGTTCCACCTCTATTGCCTTGTAGCCTGAGAATATATAAGGTATAATTTCAATTCTTTAAATTTTGTTGAGGTTTTATTTGTACCCTAGGAGGTGATCTATTTTGGAGTATGTCCATAGGCTAAAGAGAAGAATGTATATCCCTTCACTTTGGGATGGTGTGTCCTATGTAGGTCTAATAATCACATTTGTTCCAAAGTCACATATAAGTTCTTTGTATCTTTGTTTCGTTTCTGTTTAGAGGATCTGCCCAGTTCTGCCAGAGGGGTGTTAAAGTCCCTGGCTATCATGGTGTCATAGGATATCATATTATTGACACCAATCAATTTATATTTTATAAATCTCAGAACATTTAAGTTGGGTGCATAAATATTTGGAATTGAAATATCTTCCTATTATATTGTTCTCTTAGACAGTATGAAGTGACTTTATTTATTTAACTTTATTTGTTTTAAATCCATTTGTATCTGAGAATAAGATTGTAAACCCTCCTTTCCTCTGATTTCCATTTGCCTAAAATACTGTTTTTCATCCCTTAATTCTGAGTCTTGATTTGTCTTTCAAGGTTAAATGTGTTTCCTGGAAACTGCATACATAGGGCTTGTGCTTTCTTATATAAGTAGCCAGCCTGTGGCTCTTCAGTGGGGAATTAAGGCCATTAACATTTATTGAGAGAATTAATAAGTGTGTTGGCATTCTATTTATCTTGTTTTGTGAGAGTCTGTTGCATCCTTTTATACTTTGCACTGTTCAGTAAACTAAGTTTCGAACTTTAGTTTTTGAGTGTTTAGTTTGCGGGAGGTCCATTGTGATGGTCATTGTTGAGATTAGGTCTAAGTTTTTCTGTAGAGCTGGTCTTCTTGTGGCAAATTGCCTCTATGTTTGTATATAAGTGAAAAATTTGATTTTTACCTCAATTTTGAATCTTAATTTAGCAGGATACAGAATTCTGGGCTGAAAATTGCTTCTTTCAAGAAGGTTAAAGAAAGATGGCTATTCTCCTCTGGCTTGAAAAATTTCAGCTGAAAAGTCTGATGTCTAATGGATCGGCCCTTGTAGGTCAATTGGCCCTTACTCCTGGCTGCTTTCAGAATTTTCTCTTTTGTCTTGACTTTGGACACCTCATGTATGTACCTTGAACAAGGAGCTACTCTGCCACAGTGACCCAGTGATAACCACAGAATCACAAAAGACATGCAACAGAATGACAGTGTTAGTGGCTCACAGTGACATCTACCACTCTCCTGCCTGGTCAAACTTCTGGAATAAGACCTGTGCATGCCATCCTGTGACCCATTTATATCTTTACTGAGCAACAGATGACTCAGCAGAGAAAAACACTTATCATACCTGTTAAATGTTTGAGCTGAGAGAAGATACTCTAGATAAGAAAAGACCTTTATAAAAACTCCAGCAATCAAAAATCAGGTGTCCCAACATCCCCAGAGGGTCATAAGAATTCTCCAGTAATAAACTGTAACCAAGAAAAAAATTGTTTAAATGACAGATATGGAATTCAGATTGTGGACTGTAAGTAAGATGAATGAAATTGAGGAGATGGTAGAACATCATTTGTAAGAAAGCAAGAAAATAAGACATGAATGAAAACATTCACTAAAAAGATAGACAAAATTAGAAAGGGATAATAGAAATTAAAGAAATGAAAAATTTTTCATGGAATTTTAAAATAGCAGAAATCTTTAACAACAGTCTAGAAGAAAGAATTTCAGAGCTTGAATGTAAGAATTTTGAAGTAACCAAGGCAGTAAAAAATGTATAAGAAATAACAAATAAAGAATGAGCAATCACTGTAAGAAATAGGGATTATACAAAATGAACTAATATAAGAATTGAGGGAGAAGAAGAGAATATAATAAGCATGAAAAACTTATTTTAGAGAACAATAGAGGAAAACATCCTTAGTATGGATAGAGGTTTAGATATGCATATTCAATTGGTCATCAAACATCTAGAAGATTCAGAGAAAATGGGACATCACCAAGACATATAGTCATGGGCCTGACAAAAGTCAAAATGCAGGAGAAAATTCTACAAGCTAAAAGACAAAAGTATCAAAGGAAAACTTACCATACTAGCAAGAGACCACTCAGAAAAGACTTTTCAAGTCAGAAGGGATTGGAATTTGGAATCTCATTTTTAGTGTTAAATAGAATAAACTGCAAGCCAAGGATTTGAACTCTCCAAATGACATTCCACAAATGAAGGAGAAATAAAGTCTTTCTCATATAAGCAAACATTAAAGAAATTTGTTACCACAGGGAATGCTTAAAGGACTGTATACATAGGACAAAGCTAAAGTTCCTGCCACTGTTTGTAAATACATCCAAAAGTTAAAACACACAATTCTTAATTAAAAAAACAGGAACACATGGGTGAAAAAAAGCAACTAAGTATCATTCAACATAATGAATAGAATGGTACCTTACACCTTAATACTAAAATTGAACTTGCCAAATTGAATTTGGCAAGAAGATATAACAATCCTACTTATAACACACATAACATATAATGCAGAAGCATCCATGTTCATAAAACAAATTTTACCAAAGCTAAGCAAATAAACAAATAGCAAAATTATAATTGCTGGGGAATTCAACACTTCACTGACAGACTGCATAGACAGTAGAGGCAAAAGATCAACACAGAAACATCAGACTTACACAGTGCTCTAGAACAAATAGATCTAACAGACATCTACAGAATTTTCTACCCTAAAATGTCAAAATGTACATTCTTTGTATCAGCATATGGGACATTTTCTAAGATAAGTCCTATATTACTCCAAAAAGAAGTCTTAACAAATGCAGAAAAATCAAAATTAGTATATGTACCTTTTCAGATCACAGTGGAATAAAACTAGACATCAACTTAAAGAGAAATTCTTAAATCTATGCGAAGTCATGTAAATTTAACAAACTGATGCTGAATAATCTTTGGGTAAATGATAAGATTATGATGAAAATCAATCATCTAAAATGTATGTGATACAGCAAAAGAAGTGTCAAAACGGAGTTTCATAGCATTAAATGCTTATATCAAAACATAGAAAATCATAATTTAACAACCTGTCACACCTCAAGGATCTAGGAAAAGAAGCACACATCAAAACTAGAGTTAGCTGAAGAAAAGAAATTAGAAAGTTCAGAACAGAAGTAAATGAAATTCAAACAAAAAAAAATACAAAATATCAATGAAGCAAAAATTTGGTTCTTTGAAAAGATAAACAAAAGTAATGGACCCCCATATAGATTAACCAGGAATAGAAGAGAAGGGGCTCAAATAAACTCAGTCAGAAATGAAAAAAGAAGACATTAAGACTGATACCACAAAAATAAAAAATATCATCCATGAATACTATGAAAGCCTCTATGCACAAGAGTTGGAAAATCTATTGTAAATAGATGAATTTTTTTGAAATACATGTTCGCCCAAGCCTGAATCAGAATGAAATAGAAATCTTGAACAGAGCAATAAAGAGTAACAGAATTGAAACAATGATGAGCACTTTTGCAATGACAACAACAACAACATTAATAATAATAAAAAGCTTTGGATCAGACTAATTCATCACTGAATTATACCAGAACTGGGAAGAACGTCTATCCATGCTACTGAAAGTGTTACATGATATTGAGATGGATGAAATCCTTCCTAATTCATTCTACATATCCAATATCGCCCTAAAATGAAAGCCTGGAAAGCACACAACAATAATAACAGCAACAATTATAAAGAAAACTACATATTAATGCTGGGGCAAAAATCTTCAACAAAGTACTAGCAAATAAAAAAATCAAATCATCAAAAAAATTAGCATGGTCAAGTGGGTTTCATCTCAGGGATGCAATGATGGCTCAGTATGAGCAAGTCAATAAATGTGATTCACCACAGGATCAAAACCAAAGAATATACGATCATCTCAATAGATGCAGAAAAATTATTTGATAAACTACAGACCCCTTCATGATAAAACCCACAACCAACTAGGCATTGAAGGAACATACCTCAAAATTACAAAAGCTATATGTGACAAACCCACAGCCAATCATACCAAATGGGGAAAAGCTGAATGCATTCCCCATAAGAACAGGAACAAGACAAGGATACCCACTGTCACCACTTCTATTCAACAGTATTGGAAGTTCTAGCCAGAGCAAGCAGGTAAAAGAAAGAAATATAGGAAATCCAAACAGGAAATATAGATCAGACTATCTCCATTTGCCAATAATATGATCTTATATGTAGAAAACCTTAAGAATTCCACCAAAAGACTCTGAAAACTGATAAATAAGTACAGTAAAATCTCAGGTTATAAAATCAAAGTACACAAATAAGTAGCATTCCTATATATTAGTAAAAAGTCAAGGTGGCAGTCAAATCAGGAATTTAATACCATTTTTTCATAGCTACAAATAAAATAAATTACTTAGGCATATTCTTAACCAACGAGGTGATAGATTTGTACAAGGAGAACTTTAAAACACTGGTGAAAGATATCAAAGATGATACAAATAAATGGAAAAGCATCTCATGTTGATATTTTGGAAAAACGAACTCTGTTAAAATGTCCATATTGCTCATAGTGATTTTGAGATTCAATGCAATTGCCATCAAAATTACATCATCATTTCTCACAAATCCAAAAAAAAAAAAAATCCTAAATTTCCCATGGAAAAGAAAAGGAGGACCCTAAATAGCCACACATACATTTGATCTTAACCAAAAGGCTGAGAAGCAATAACCCTAAATAGCCAAAGCAATGCTATGCAAAAAGAACAAATTAGGCATCACATTACCTGACTCAAATTATGCTACAAGGCTGTAGTAACCAAAACAGAATGTTACTTGTATAAAAGTAGGGATGTAGACCTACAGAATAGAATAGGAATCCCAGAAATAAAACCATATAGCTATAACCAACTGATTTTTGACAAAGTGAACAATACATACACTGGGGAATGCCCTATTCAATAGATGATTCTGGGAAAAGTGGATAGCCACATGCAGAAGAATGAAAAAAGTCCCTATATCTGATCACCTATAAATATTAACTCAAGGTGGAATAAAGACTTAAATGTAAGACCTAAAGCCATAAAAATTCTAGAAGAAAACATAGGACAATCTCTTCTAGACATTGTTCTAGGAAAAGAATTTATTAGTAAGACCCAGAAACAAATACAACAATAATAAATATAAATAAATGAGATTTAATCAAATTAAAATGTTTCTGCATAGCAAAGGAAAGAATCAAATCAAGAGAGTAAATAGACAACCTACAAAATGGAAGAAAATATTCATGAACTATATTGTCTGACCAAGGGCTAATATTCAGAGTCTACAAAAGACTCCAAGAAGTCAGCAATAACAAAACAATGTCATCAAAAAGTGGGTGAAAAACATGAATAGAATCATCTCAAAAGAAGATAGACATATGGCCAACAGACATATGAAAAAGTTTTAAACATTACTTATTATCAGGGAAATGCAAATTAAAACCACAATAAGATACCACCTTTGCCCTATCAAAATCGCCATTATTAACAAGTCAAAAAACAATAGATGTTTTCATTTTTTTGTAGGATGTAGTGTAAAAGGATTATTTATACACTGTTGGTAAGGATGTAAACTTGTATAACTGCTAGGAAAGCAGTGTAGAGATTCTTCAAAGAATTAGAAGTAGACCTACCATTCAAGTCAGCATTCCACAACTGGGTATCTACCCAATGGAAAAGTTATTTTATTAAAAAAAAATTCTTCTGGATATTTATTGCAGCAAAATTCACAATAGCAAAGATAAAGAATCAACTTAAATCCCCATAAACTGATGAGCGGATAAAGAAAATGTGGCATATATGAGGTTGCCAACTAAGTTCACGAATTCATCCTAAAAAAAAGTTAAATACCTCCTTGCTGAATATTACTATGGCTACCTTTGAAATATTCACCTTAGGAATATCTGCACTGATGCCAGCACCTAGCCCACCATTCAAAGCAATTTTGGGACTCTTTTTCTGAAATGGTTATCAGAGCTATTATTATATTACCCTTGATGTCCTAAATGTGATCAAAATGTCTTCATTTTAATATTTCCTTTGTCTTCAGATAAAAAGCAAAGTATTCAGGAGAGTAGGGAGGGTTTTCCAATACATTTATTTGTTTACTGGCTAAAAACTCTCTCACAGACAATGCTGTGTAAACTGGTGCATTGTGATAATGCAAGAGCCATAAGTTGTTGGCCAAGATTTTCAGTTAAGATTTTCCTGTTTCTCTATTGATATTTCCTTAGTTCACTATGCTTTTCCCAAGTAGCCAACAATTTGACTCACAATTCAACAAATTTTTCCACTTTTTAAAAATCAGTTCTGCTTGTTACTGGCTACCCTGACCTCTCTTCATCAGTGAACACTTTCCCTCCCCTCAGAAACACTTTGAATCCATATATATATTGCCATTTTCTTCATGGCTTTATCCTCATAAACTTGGACTAATGTGTCTGTGATTTCACTTCCACTCTTGCCAAGCTTAACAAGAAATTTAATGTTTGTTGCTCTACTTCAGTGGTTCTCAACCTGTGGGTTGTGACCTCTGTGTAACAATGAAAATACATCCTGCTTATCAGATATTTACATTAAGATTCATAACAGTAGCAAAATTACAGTTATGAAGTAGAAATGAAAATAATTTTATGGTTGGGGGTCATCACAACATGAGGAACTGTAAAGGGTTGCAACATTAGGAGGCGTTAGGAAGGTTGAGAACTATTGCTCTAATTCAAATGCCAACATTCTGATGACAGCACACCAAAACACACAACAACAATCATTAACACCAATCAACAAGATACCACAACACATTGACATGAAAACAGTTGTGAGACATTGATATTCAAGGTTATGAAACCTTACTCAGCTGTTTGGATGGTGCTTCCAATAAATACATGGTGGCAATTTTATGAGTTTAATCATCAGACCTTGTGTATATATCATGGGTATTACTCAGCCACAAAAAAAATTAAATAATTTTTTTTTTTAGCAACTTGGATAGAACTGTAACTAACTATTATCCTAAGAAAAGTATCTGAGGAATGGGAACACTAATACCACAATATTTTCTTTTAAAAGTGGGAGCTAAGTTAAAGATATATATGGTAATAAAGAGCTGTATTGTACACTGGAAAGCAAGAAAGGGGAAGGTGGGAGGAGAATGAGGGATAAAAATCTACCTAGTGAGTACATTGTTCACTATTTGGGTGAAAGATATGCTGAAAGCCCTGACTTTCTGTGAATTGTTGAATAACACATAACAAAAACCAGTTGTACCCCCTAAATTGTTTGAAATAAAAAGACTAATTATAAATGCAAGAAATGTAAAAACAAAATAAATTTTTAACTGAAAAATTTTTAGTAAAACTTGTAAAAAAGAACAAATATCTAGTATTTTATTTTACAAAGTATAGGAAGAAATAAGGTGACAATGTGCAAAAGAAAAAGCAACCCTAGATATTATAATATATTATATAGCTACATCGACAAAATTAAGTGGGGTTGCAAATTAGCCACAGACAGCAAATTTCCCAGTAGAATCTAGCCAAAGCTAGAAATCAATCCCAATGTACCTATGAGAATTTAATACATAATAAACCTGTTCTTTCCCTCCCAGTGAGGAATGTATGGCTTTTTAAATAAAAAAGTACTAATATAATGGGTCATTCCTTGGGAAGAAAATGCCATATTCAAAAACTAATTTCAGAAGTTACTAAATAACACATACTGAAAGCATTTACAAATTACAAAGATCGTGTTTCTTGCTAGTTTTTGAGAGATGCAAATGAGCCATTATTCCAAAAACTGCACATATAGTGAGTATTCTTTGATGTTAATGGTTATATTCCTTGAAATTTATATATTGCTGTTCTTACACACAAAATGGTAGTATTAAGAAGGGAGACCATTGGAATGTAATTAGGTTTGGGGGTGGAGCTTTCACGAATGACATTATAAAATAGCCCTGAGAGAGAATTCTCACCCTCTCCACCATGTGAGAACAAGTCTTGAAGCATGACTATCTATTAGACAGAAAAGGGGCTCTCACCAGACGTGGGATCTGCCTCAGTCTTGGACTTTCTAGACCCTAGGACTGTAGGATATAAATTTATGGTGCTTAAAAGCTACCTAGTTTATGGCATTTACTATAGCAGCCTGAATGGATGAAGGCATTGTATGTGTGTGTATGTATACACACATATATATTTATATTTTCTAGAAAAAGATACATGCAATATTTAGGGTAGAAGTGACCTGAGGTAGGTTGAGTGGAAAAGAGGAAATGTTAATCAAGTATAAAAATTTTTTTTAGAAATATGATAAACTATGTAAGATATGGTACTATTATTATGCATTTATAAGAAACTTAGGTATGTATATATGCATGAATATTTTTAAAATATTTTAAATGATTGCAGATTATAAAAACTAAACTACATTCATTGTCAATTAAATTGTCTTCATGAATAGTAATATATATTAGTAGGTAATAAGAATTTTGATTTTAATAATTATTAGGGATATTCCAAAATTTTCATGGACTATAGATACCCTTTCCATAGTCAAGCTCAAACTCAAATGAGAAATATCTTTGAAATTGCCTTCTTAATGGTTGGCAATTTATAGGCATTTAGTAAATGATGACATTTTCTCAGGAAGTTAATTATCAAGTGTAAACTGTAATTATTTAGGGTATCTGACAAAGGTGAATTCATATTTTAGTTTAGCTCCTTACAATCTCCATCAATTGGAGAGAGCTCTTCACTTAAAACCATCATCTATTTATAAAATGAATATCATGATGCCTACCTCTTCTAACTATTGAGAGGATTAAATTAGATAAATTGCAAAATATAAAGCTTCCACTAGAGGGCTTGTTATACAGTAAGTGCTTAATAAATGCTAAATATTCCTCCAAGTAGAAGCTCACACATTGTTATAGTGGTGAAAAGCACTTTCCAATGTGTGGTGAAATACATCAAGCCAAAGGAAAATGAGGGGTGCCATAGCTATACATAAATGAGTTTTAGGGTATGGCTTCTGTTGCATAGAAAGTAGTGGAGTGTTCTTTCAAGTGTTCTTCAATAGAAATCTATTTGTCATTAAGGAATACCAGACATTGTGTTTGAAACAGAATCAAATCTGAGAGGTATTTGCTCTAAAAGAATATTACAGTCATTACTGAATTGTCAAAACATACTGCATTGGAAAAACATTCTATCTAGTTGAGTGAATGAATAAGAAAAAAGATTTCTCAGATTTTTTTTCTTTTTTGGCTTTCATTCACTTCCTTTTCATCCAATCCTGATGTGTTGAAATGATACTTTATGATTAATACATCTTATATGATCTGGAGAGAAAGACGAGAGAGAGAGAGAGAGAGATCAATCTAAATATAGACATTTCCTTTTACCCATGGACTTGTTCTGTACAGTCTGTATACATGCAGATTTAAGAGCTCTGTGTGTAACTCCTCTATTATCAATAAATTTTACATTCCTAGAAGCAAGGATGAACATAACTATACAGGAAGACAGGAATTTCTGATTTCTCATATTTGAAAATATTTAGCTATATGACCTTAAGTAATATACATAATATTCAAGAGTCTTTAAATATGTTTCTAATTGAATCTTTACAATGACACTTCAAGGGGGATGTTATAATCCCCCCTTAACAGATAAGAAAATTGAGACTCAGAGGGCTAAGTATTTATTCCAAGTCACATAGTCTCTGAGTGACAAGGATGGTATACATATCCAAGACCAAACTCAGAGGTCTCCCCTTGATAAACTGAACTACATTTCCCCCTCCACTCGATTTCCTCTTAAATTATACAAAAGAGAGAGAGAGAGAGTAGGCTAAATGAACTCTAAAGTCCTTTTTAAAACTATAATTATATGATTTGTATCTAGAAAATTTGATTATATTGAATTCTCTGAGAGCCCTAAAATAAAGGCTTTTATAAAACAATGGAGGAATAGAACAGAAAATGGAGAATATTTAAGACTGACCACTATCTGATCTTGGTAAAGATATAAGCTATGACCCTAAAAGCATAAGCAACAAAAGTTAAAATAGATAAATGGGATGGTGTTTAGTATAAATCTGCTGTGCAGCAAAGGAAGCAATCAGTAGAGTAAAGAGATCACCTAAAGAAAGGGAGAAAATATTTTAAAACCATCCAGGTGGTAAGTGGTTAATATCCAGCATATTTAAGCAACACAAATAATTCATTAACAAGAGAACAACTGAATTTAAAACAATGAGCAAAGGACATGAATAGACTTTTTTCAAAAAAAACACATTGAAATTGCCAAGAGGCACATGTAAAAAAATTTTAAAAACCCACAAAAACAAATGCTCAGCATCGTTAATGATCAGAGAACTGCAAAGTGAAACCACAATTAGATATCACCTCATGCTTGATGGAATGGGTGTGATCAAAAAGGAAACAGTAATTATTGGTGAGTCGATGAAAAAAATGAAAAACTTGAATACTGCTGGTGAGAATGTAAATTAGTATAGTTCTTATGGAAGTTCCTAATATTTAAAAAATAGAACTACTTTTATGATCCAAATTCTCTTTCTGTGTATACTATCCAAAGGAAATTATATCAGTATGTCAAAGAGATATCTGTATGTCTAGGCTCAACACAGGAGTAGATATAATAGCCATGACGTGAAGTCAGTATCAGTGCCCATCAACAGAAAAATGAATAAAGTAAATGTGTTTTTGTATACACAATGGAATATTATTCAGCCTTGACAAAGAAGGAAATCCTGTCATTTTCAGTAACATAGATGAAGTTTCAAAACATTACACTAAGTGAAATAAGCCAGGTACAGAAAGAAAAAATATTGTATGATCTCAATTAAAGGTGGAATCTAAAAAATTCCCACCCTGGAGTAGAGCATAGAATGGTGGTTACCCATGGCTGAGGGTTTGATGTATTGGAATATGAAGAGATATTGGTGAACATGTACAAGATCTCAGCTGGAGGAATTAATTCTAGTCAGCTGTTGTACGGCATAGCATGATAACTGAGGTTAATAATAATGTACTGTAAGCTTTTTACAAAAATTTTCTAACCACAAAAAATGATGAGCATAAGAGGGGGGATGGATATTTTAACTAGTTTTATTTAATCATTCCACAATGTGCACATGTATAAAAACATCGCATTGGGCTCAATAAATATGTATAATAATAAGTAAAGGCGTATGTCCTAAACAAAGCAAGTACGTTTTTAGAATGAGTGCTTCTCTGTTATTTTTGGCCTGATGGACATTTCAAAGGATTAAATTATCATTCAGAAGTTTTCCTTTTTCTTTTCGTATGTTACATAAAGTGATTGTTCTTAGGTAAACAAGGACATTGGAATAACCCAACCTTGGCAAGCTTTTATACTAAAATCCACATCTTCAGATACTGCCCCATGTGGTGGTCTTGAAAAGGTTGAGGGAAATATAAAAATTGGGAAACATTAATTTAAAAAACCTCAGACTTCTCTAATGGAAAGAATAGGAAAGTAGTTATTTTAAGATTGAAGACATAGCACACAATTCAGTTCTTAAACTTGATTTGATTTTCTTATAGCCTGAGAGAAATGAGCCCAAAACTGAAGCAATTATAGAATACAGAATAAAACTGTTTTTTTAAAAAAGAGTCTTTTATGTTAGGAAAGGTCTTGAAAGGGCACCATCAAACTATAGAATACTTGGCTGCCCAAAGTAATCCCATAAGAAATAGAACTTGAATTGAGATAAGGAAGAAATGAAAAATGACATTATCTTACTATAATTACCCTGTGAAATAAAAGAACATTTTGTGAGAAGAATAACAGCTGTAATCACATGTTACATAAGATGTTTCATTTCTTTATTTTGTCATATATCTTCAAAACAGTTCCTGTAAGTAGCAGCATTTATTCTAAACATTCAAAAAATTGTTGCTTTGTTATTTTTCATTCCTCCTCCTTGTCCATTTTAGTTAAAAGTCTACTTAGGATTACATATAAACTCTCATACTAAAGAGTGGTGTATGCTGTTCTATGTTTCTTTGTGAAATCATTATTTAGCATTCCTAGCCCATCCAGAAAAATAAAGAACAAACCGAAGCTTTGACAATGACATAGTTCTTCATTCCTCCCTACATCCAAGCCCCAATTCTTCATGTCCCCCTAGATCCAAGCACTTTGCCATACGTTTTTAAACTCTTTTCATAAAAGAGGTGTAGTTTGTTTTTCTACCCCTTAACTTTGAGTTCAGCTCCATGATTTTCTTTGGTTGATAAAATAATACAAAGAAACAATGTGTCACTTCATCACTTATGCACCAAGAGTTCATGGAGTCTTCTTTTTCTTTTTTTACTATTGAGGATTCATGGAGGGTACAGAGAACCAGGTTACACTGATTGCATTTGTTAGGTAAAGTCCCTCTTATAATTGTGTCCTACCTCCAACAGGTATGTCACACATCATGATCCTCCACCTCCCCTCTGCTCCCTCATTCCCCTGCCGCCCACTATGTACTAGGTCATCAATTGTCCTCATATCAGAATTGAGTACATTGGATTCTTCTCCATTCTTGTGATGCTTTATTAAGAATAATGTGTTTCACTTCATCCAGGTTAATACAAAAGATGTAAAGTCTCCATCTTATTTTGTGGCTGAATAGTATTCCATGACATACATATACCACAGTTTATTAATTCATTCCTGGATTGGTGGGGATTTAGGTTGTTTCCACAGTTTGGCTATTGTAAATTGAGCTACAATAAACAGTCTAGTGCAAATGTTCTTATGATAAAATGATTATTTTTTCCTTCTGGGTAGATGCCCAATAATAGGATTGCAGGATCAAATGGCAGGTCTAGTTTGATTTCTTTGAGGATTCTCCATACTTCTGTCCAAAAAGGTTGTATTAGTTTGCACTACCACCAGCAGTGTAGAAAGGTTCCCTTTTCTCCACATCTGCACTAGCATCTAGAGCTTTGAGACTTTGTGATGTGAACTATCTCACTGGGTTGAGGTGATATCTCAGGGTGGTTTTGATTTGCATTTCCCTGATAATTAAGGATAATGAGTAGTTTTTCATGTTTGTTAGCCATTCATCTATCTTCCTTAGAGAAGATTATATTCATTTATTTTCTCTTCTGCCCTTGACATAAGAAAAACACATTCACGAGCCTTTTGGTTCTAGGAGGTGAAAGAGGGACATGAAGTATAGAGATGTCCATCCTAGCCCAGCCAAGATCAGCCAACCTTCAAGAAACCCAAGATAAAGCAGAATAAATGGCTGCTATTTTAAGCTGTTCAGCTTTGGAATAGTTTCCTATGTATAGTATTTTTCAGTAGAGAAACTATATTAACAGCTATGGTATATGTGAAATCAGATGATGACACACATACAAATACTCAACAGCTTTTATTTTTTTGTGACAGTAAAAGTTTTACTTGAGACCTCAGGGCTCTTGTCAACTCTGTTACTTAACATGCATTGGCAGAATGAATGTGAGATGAAGTCAAATTCTCTCCTCTAAATTGCACGAGTACTTGTTATACAGCAATAACCTTGTCATTCCGTTGCACACTCTCAAAAACCCCATGATTCTCCTTCCTGATGCATATCACATTTGTAATACACTATTAATTATGTTTAAACTTCTGCTTTGCCCAGTGGTATGAATAACATCTAAAAGCACACTTTCCCTTATATCCTGCATGACACTATGAGGAACTCTTACTATCACTATATGAAAGATGTAGAAACTAAGGTCTAGAGAAGATAAGCAAATTCCCCAATATCACACAGCTAGGAATATGTAACTTAGCTGAGGCTCAAAACCAAAGAGTCTGGTCCAGAACCCTTGCTCTAAGCCCTTTATATATATAGCACTATAGTCTTGGAGGTCACTGTTCTACCCCTATTGCTTTGCCCAATATGTGACATGGACATGGTAAAAAGTTGTTGAAATATTTATTTAATTGACCATGCTTGAGCTGAACTGGCACATACACTGAAAAGAGGACAAATTATCATGCTGAAGACAATTACTTTACTTGATTGACATTGAGTAAACTATGAAGTGGTTACTGTAGCACATGCTGATGATTTATACCCTGGTTAAAAAAAAAAAAAAAGCCAGGCATGGTCTCTGCACTCTTGGTACATATATAGTCTAGGGATGGAAGTAGAAATGAACAGATAAAGAAGTGACAATTACAAAACATGAAGGTGCCAAAAAGGAAACAAATAGGGTGATGATAGAAAATAATGGGGAATATTTTATTTTATTAGTCTATTTAAGAGAAATTATTTAGTTGGAAATATGACAAATGAATAGGAGCCAAGGAGGTGACTGTCAGAGCAACCATGGAAGGGTCTCAAACCAGGAAAGAGCTACCATCCCACACTGTCTAGACAATTACTGAAACCTTCCCAAGCTCTGTGCACATCTACTCTGTTCAGTTCCCAATAAATTCTGCACCCTGCGGTCACAGTGATTTTTCTTATATTGTTCTCTATTGTTTTAGGAAAGAGAAAAATACTACTTAACAAGGCCTGAGAATTTGGCTCATGCCTTTTTTCCTTTTTCCAAGCTCATCTACTTCTCTTTTGCTTACTGTCCTAGTCACTTGTCCTTCCATCTCCTTGACCTTGACATGCCTACTTATGCCTCAAATCTACACATTTACATACATAGTTTTTAGTCTGAGTCCCTCTTTTGAAAAATTATTTGTGCCAAGATCTGAAATCGCAGCTAAAGAATCAGTAACTCAAGAATCCTTGTTCTGTTTCCTGGTGACTTCAAATTCCAGTTTTATGACATTCATAGCACTGGGTTCATTACTCCTCTGAATACATGAATGTGTTAACATTTTATAATTGTGGGTGTTGTGGATATGTGTGTGTCAATACTGGATGAGTGTAAATTTTTTTTTTTTTTTTGAGACGGAGCCTCAAGCTATCCCCCTGGGTAGAGTGCTATGGCATCACAGCTCATAGCAACCTCCAACTCCTGGGCTCCAGTGAGTCTCCTGCCTCCGCCTCCCAAGTAGCTGGGACCACAGGCGCCCGCCACAATGCCCGGCCATTTTTTGGTTGCAGGCATCATTGTTGTTTGGCAGGCCCGGGCTGGGGATTCGAACCTGCCACCTTAGGTGTATGTGGCTGGCGCCTTAACCAATTGAGCCACAGGTGCTGAGCCGGATGAGTGTAAATTTAATGAAGTTAGGAATGATACGTTTTTGTAATTACCATTGTGTCTCAAGTGCTTTGAACAATGCCTAACCCACAGTAGATGCTCAGTCCATATTTATAGTGCATTGAAGAAAAGTTATTGGGGAGTTTAGGCACAGGAATTACATAACTCAGGGTATATTTTAAGATTGTCACTTTTGCTGATTTAAGAGAAATGAGATGGAGAAGAACAAAAGAGAGACAGAGCACAGTTAACAGGCTGCTGCCATAGTCCAGGTGAGAGACAATTGTCGGCAGACATTGAAGTGGTAAGGAAGCAGTTCTTAAAAAGTAGTTGACATTGAGACAATCTTGAGAAAGAATTTTCAAGGTTTCCTGATATTGGCTGAGAAGGATAAAGGAAAGAAACCAATTAAGAATAATTCCTCAGTTTCTGGGAGCATACTTATAATATTTATTGAGATAAGGAAAATTCTTATGGGTAGAAAAGTTCTGTAATTGTGGAAATAAAATGCACTGTCTTTATACATGTTAAATTTAAGATGTCTTTGAAATATTGAATAGGCAATATCAAATAGTTTAATTGATTATCTCAAGACCCAGAAGAGAGAACTCAAGTGCAGATATAAATTTAGGTATCATTAGTATATACATCTCATCGAAAGTCATAGTAATAAGCAAATTGTGTTGGAAAAGTATAGTACGAGGCAGACTGAAATTTTTTTTTTCAGAGTATCTATCTTTAGACGTGTGACTTTAAAGACAGTAGGATTTTCAACAAATCATGCTGGAACATCTAGATCACTATACTGAAAAATATAAGAAATCTTTATCCCTTCCTCTTGCCATAAAAAAATTAATTCCAGCTAGATAACAAACCAAAAGAAAAAAGCAAAACCTCTAAATAACATAGAAGAAAACATAGGAGTGTATCTTTACAATTTAGGATTTAGCAATTTTTCTCTTGACAGGACACAATACTGCACTTAAAAGGAAAGGAAACTTGCAAATCAAGATATTTAAAACTGAAAGCATTTGATTTTCCAAAGACATCATCTGGAATTGAAATGGCAAACCACAAGACGGACAAAATATTCATACTAAATACATTTGACAGAGGCTTGGAGAATACAAAAAGAAATGCTAAAAATCAATAAAAAGAAAGCAAATAACCCAATTTAAAATATTGACCAAAGAGTCAAAAGATACTTAACAAAAAAATATTCAAATGGCCAATAAGCACATGATAAAGTGCTCAACATAATTACTAGGGATAAAAGATTACAACTTCAGTAAGAAATCACTTCGAAGAATGTACTGCAGAGAATGCAAAAGTGCTATATAGAAATCACTTCATGGAAGAAAAAATTATGGCAAAGAATTCCAAATCTTGGCAAAAATATAGAAAGCTTTCATAAATACCTGGAGAAAGTATAGAATTTAGGCACTTGGGAGAATGGCTAAGAAATTTCTTGTAAAGTTAGCTGTATGCCTACTTTATGATCCAGCAATTTTACTGCCAGACATGTATCTAAGAGAAATAAAATCATATATCCAAATAAAGTTTCTAATCAAATGTTTATACCAAGTTTATGCATAATAGCCAGAAATTGGAATTGTCCATTAACAGCACAACTGATAAATAAACCATAGTACACAATGGAATATTTATTGTGATAGGCAGAATCCCATTGATATCTTGTACATGTTCTATAGTCCCTTCCCCTTAAGTATAGGCAGGACCTGGAAATAAGACAGGATTTCACTTCTGTGATTAAGTTGTGTTATTTGGTCCAGTTGAGGGATGTTATTAAGATTCCAAACCAGCTGACTGCAAGTTAATTAAAATGCAATTACCTAGAAGACCCTGACTTAATCAAGCCAAAGCTCTTAGAAGTAAGACTAGGCCCTCCTGAAGAGAGAATTCTCCCACTGGATTGTGATAACCTCTAAAAGTTAGTAGCGGCCCCTGCTGAATAGTCAAGAAAGCAGGAGTTTCAGTCCTACAATCATAGGGAACTGAACTTAACAACAATCACTTAAGTTTGGAAATGGGCCATCACTTCAGAAGGTAATGTAGCCTGGTTGATACCTCGATTTCAGCCTTAGGAAACACTGTGCAGAGAATTCAGTTCAATTGTGCCTGGAATCTTGACTTCTAGAAAATGAAATAATAGATATTCCTTTTTATGCCACTAAATTTGTGGTAGTTTGTTATGCAGCAATAGGAAATGAATACACTTAGTAATTAAAATGATTTACAAATAAAACTGCATAAAGAAATCTCAAAATCATTCAATGAAAGAAACCAGGAACAGTAGATTACCTATTATGTATCATTTCATTTCATTTTCATAAATTTCAAGGTCAGGCAACTAAGATTTATAATGATAGAAATCAGTACAAAGTTGGAGTTGGAGTGAATGACTAGTGGGGGAAAAGCCCACAAGATAACTTTATAAGGTGTATAGGAATAGTTTTGTGTCTTGGTTTTGAGTTATATAGGTCTATCTATACGTTTGTCAAAACTTATTGAACTGCACCTTGTATTTGACTCTATGGAAATTATATCTCAATTTAACAGAAAAGAAAGAGTGCCTTATAATATCAAATACAGCTGAGAAAAGAAGCACGCAGGGGATTTGTCAGTTGTCAGGAACTTAGAAAAATTGACACGAGCACATCCTGTCTAGGAACTGATAAAATTATCATAGATTAGAACATGTTCTAGTGGAACATATTCTAAAGGAAGAACTGGAGTCATCGTGTATACGCAACTCTTTCAAAATGTTTGGTTAGCAAAGAGAAAGAGAAAGTAGGGAAGTCTTTTGAGACAAATGTGAAATAAAAGGATTATATGTCTTTCAAGACAGTAGAGTGAGAAGTGTGTCAGAACAGGTCAAAGATAGAAGAAAAGTTCATCGGGCAAGGGATATGTGAATGAATGAAATCCTTGAGATCAAATTAGAAGGGCTTCCAAGAAATGTGGGGACAAAAAGTGATAGAAATGCAAAATATATTTTAAAAAGCATAGTTGCTTATTTCAATCATTCTTTCTTCCTAATTGATAGAATAAGTATGTAAATTACCAGGAAGATGTACAAAAGTTACATAGCACTTCAAAGAAATTTACCTAATTAACACATCCATCAGTATCAGACTGTACTTTCCCTAAAGGCTTGTTCCAGTCAAACTTCAACAGCTTTATTCTTATCCTCTCCTCTGATCCCTATGGATTAGTTTGCTTGTTCTACAACTTCAAATAAATGAAATAATTTTGATAAGGCTTCTTATGCTCAGCATAAGGTTTTTAAGTTTCATTCACGTTTTTTTGTGTATCCGTAGCTTGTCTGCTTTTATCGCTGCATAGTATTTCATTGTTTGGCTACACCACAAACTTTTAATCCATTCACTGATTATATGTCTTTTCTTCAGTTTCATGCTGCTGTGAATAAATCCTTTTTTGAACATTCTTGTACACAACTTTTTGTGGGCACACATTTGACTTTTCTTAGTAAATGTCTAGGATTAGAACTGCTGTGCCACAGTGTAGGCATGTATTTAGTGTTATAAAGAAATGGAAGACCTTTGTCAAAAACAGTTATAATATTTATATTTCCACAGGTAATGTATGGGAATTTCAATTGTCCATGTCCTTTCACACACCATCTCAAGGATTTTTCACTTGCTCTATTCTCTGTCTGGTACATGCTTCCTACGGACATCTAAGTAGAGGGCTCACTCACATACTTCATGCCTTTTTTCAACCGTCCTTTTCTCAGTTTACCTGTCCCTTTTCCATATTATTTAAAATGGTACCCAGAGCACTCATCGGGCCACTCACCCACCACACTGTCTTTCTCCCTTTTTCAAATGTTTCCAAAAAATTTATGCATTTATGGGTTTATCTGTATCTCCCTCCCCAGTTGATTGTGAACTCCATGATAGTAAGGAATATTGAATATTTGTTTAACTTCTTAATTCCTTGCTCTGTAAACATCTCTGTCTCACAGTATGTACTCAATATATATTAGGAGAATAAATGAGTGCCAGGGAACACTGGTGGAATGGATAGAGACAAAAACTCCCTGTGGCTATAAAAAAGCACACTTTTGCCTGTACTCCCCTAGGAACAACTTTTAAATACCTGGGTTAAGTCCAATCAACTGATTCACCAATTAAAATGTGTCACTTTTTTTTTTTACTTGAACCCCAAAAGGGGCAACAGATGTTACAGTAGTTCATCGTGAATGATGACATTCTGTCATAGTCTAGCATAGAGAGGAATATTTTATTTGAACGCTTACAACTAAAAGTTTTAAGAGAAGTATGTATTTTTTCAAACTAATTTGAACATCTCTTCGAATGACTGGAAGACTGTCATGATAAAAATAAAAAACCTGTTAAATGTTTGCAGCTCTTAACGCATGTGTTTTTATCATTTATATGGAGGAAACATAAGAGACAGTTTAATAATATATTGTTTCTTGAAATTGTTTTGAGATTCACTTGTCTTCCCAGAATTCTTTGTTTGTTAATGAGATTTTCATTCGAACATATTGGAGAAAGTTTCCAAATTGGTATAGTTTTTCAGCAAAAAACTATTAAATTTTTATTTCTATCTTTTTTGGGGGAGTGGTTAACTTTATTTTTAGTAGATTATTCATCAGAATAAGATCACAGACTCTAAAGGTACCCTTAATAGGAATAAATACAATATGGCAAGTTTTCTTTAAACACTGTTTACACTGTTGAATACAGAAATATGTGTACTTACAAAGGAATTGAGCCCTTAATAATAGCTTGCAGGTACATTTTTCTGAGTCTGTGGAATGGCTGGGATGAGGGGCTCAGCTTATTGTCCATGCATATACTATTACCAGATAGAAAATGTGTTGTCTCTATGAACTTTTGAAAGTAGGCATATTTCTCACTTCCTTGATGATATAATAGGGGTAATAATTTAAAATTACTAGGGGGATGTTCTTATTTGTCTTCGTGGACTGGACTTGTAACATTTCCTCTTTTCTGCCTGGGACATCCATTACTTTTGGAGAAAATTCAGATCCATAAAAGAAAGAAGTAAGTTTATAAAAAGAAGTGTACAGAAAAACAGAGTGGCATCAGACATAGAGATAGAGAAAGAAAGGTAGATAGATGACAGAGAAAAAGAAAGAAGGAGAGAGAGAGAGTGTGCGCACGAGAGAGAGGTGGATACATATTATATTGCCATTGGGTAGCTATTGCAAATTCTTTTCTCTCTTCCCTTTCCTTTTTAGGATATTTAGGATCAAACAATAAACACTCATCTCACAGTTTGAGACACAACGTAAACATGATACCCCTTTTAGCTATACCATCACCCAATATCTCTGATAGAAGAAAGCCATAACTTAAAAGAACTAAAGGAGAAATTCAATTTCTGTTTCTAATATTATAAGAAGATAGGAGTGAGAAACAGGAGATGAAATAGGTATTCTTTGCTTATCTTCGGGAAATATCCTATGTTTCTACCCATTTTAGTTCTGAAGTTTGTGGAAGAATAGCGTACAATGTACTGTAAATAAGAATTGGGTAAGATTTGTTAGGAGTAGGTCTTCAAGGAAAAAGTTAGAGCCAAGATTTAAATGCTTTCTGAGTAAACAAAAGGAGCCACACTTTTGTATAGGACGGAGGTGGTCTCGGTAGTCAGTTTACAAAGTGGTTGGTTGATTGCTGCAAGGATAGTGAGCTCCTTCAAGTTCATATTAGCAAGTTCATATTAGCAAGTTTACAACAGATATAATTTATGAGCTTGTGATTACCACATGTCCTGCAGGTAGGAATACAAGTTACGAGATTAGATAATATTTTGAAATTTCAGCTTCTGAGCAACTGGAAGTGACTTTTGCCCATTTCTTTTTGAATGAAAACCTATTAAGAACTATAAATATAAAGAAATAAAGCATGATAGGCTTAATTTAATTATAACGGTAAGAGTGAGCATCCTTGTCTTTCAGATCCTAGAGAGGCTTTCAGTTTTTCCCCATTCCGTATGGTACTAGTTGTGAATCTATCATATATGGCTTTATCATGTTGCAGTAAATTCCTTCTATATCCAGTTTTTTGAGAGTTTTTATCAAGGAGATGTGAAATTGTATCAAATGGTTTTCAGCATTAGTTGAAATTATCACACTTTTTTTGTCCTTTGCTCTGTTGATACGATGTATCACATGACTTATTTGCATATGCTGAACCATCCTGTACTCCTAGATGAATCCCACTTGATCCTGATGGGTAATCTATTTAATGTGTTGTTGAATTTGGGTTACTTGTATTTTGTTGAGAATTTTTGCACCTATACTCATCAAAGATACTGGCCTATAGTTTTCATTTTTTGTGATGTCTTTGTCAGGTTTTAGTATCGGGGTCATATAGAACTCCTAGATGAAGTTTGGGAGTATTCCTGCTGCCTCAATGTTTTGGAAGAGTTTAAGTAGCATTAGTATTAGCTGTTTGAATGCTTAGTAGAATTCAACAGCAAGGCTATCAGGCCCTGGGCATTTATTTGATGGGAGAAATTTTGTTATGGTTTTTTTTTTTTTTTTTTTTTTTTGCTCACAGTAACCTCCAACTCCTGGGCTTTGGTGATTCTCTTGCCTCAGCTTCCCAAGTAGCTGGGACCACAAGTGCCGGCCACAGTGCCCCATTATTTTCATTGTTGCAATTTGGCCAGGGCCAGGTTTGAACCCGCTACCCTCTGTATATGGGCTGGTGCCTTACTCACTGAGCCACAGGCACCACCCTATTTTTTTTTACTTTTTATTAGTTTATTTAGAGTTTTGCTTTTGTTTTTTAAGCAACAGATAGAGTTTATTGTTAGGAGAAAGAAAGATAAGCATGATAAGCAAAAGAGGGTGAACAGAACTCTCAGCAGTGGGGAAAAGGGGAATTCAAGTAGGAAGCCCCCTAGTTCATTCAGATTTTAGGTTTCTTCCTGGTTCAGTTTTGGTGTGTTGTATGTCTATGAGTTTATCTATTTCTCTAGGCTTTGCAATTTATTGGCACATCATTGTTCATAGTAAGTATCTAATGATACCTTGGATTTCTGTAGTCTCACTTGTAATGTTTCCTTTTTTATTTCTTTATTGATTTGGGTCTTCTTTGTTTTTCATAGTTTAGCTAAAGATATACCTACTTTGTTTATATTTTAAAAGTCACTTTTGTTTCATTGATCTTTTGTACTAATTTTCGGGCTTCATCTTTATAATTTCTTCTACTAATTTTACATTTGGTTTGCTCTTGTTTGCATAGCTCTTGGAGATGCATTGTTATGTTGTTTATTTGAAGCTTTTCTACATTTTTGATGATGGCACTTCTTGCTATCCACTTTCCTTTCATTACTATTTTCCCTGATATGTTATTTTTTCATATGCATTTGTGGGTTTTTTTGCAGTTTTTGGGCCCGGGGCGTTTGAACCTACCACCTCCAACATATGGGGCTGGCCCCCTACTCCTTTGAGCTACAGGCACTGCTCCATATGTATTTGTTTTGAAAAAATTTTTAACTTTTCTTCTTATTTCTTCATTGACTGGTTATTCTGGAGGATAGTGTTTAATTTTGATGTGTTTGTCTCTTTTCCAATATTCTCCTGGTTATTGATTTATTGTGTTACCCCCCTGTGGTCAGATAAAATGCCTGGCATAAATTCAATTTTTTTGAAGTTGTGAGAGTTGTTTTGTGGCTTAATATATGGTCTATATTTGAGAAAAATGTGAATTCTGCAGTTGTTGGATAAAATGGTCTGTAAATATCTATGCATATTAGGTCCATTTGGGCTGCAGTGCAGATTCAGTTCAATGTTTTGTTGTTGGTTTTCTATATGGATGACCTGTCTAGTTCTGAAACCTCATTGGAGTGTGGAGATCTCCAATGATTACTGTATTTGGGACATGTCTCTCTCTTTACCTCTAGTGGTATTTGCTTTATATATCTGGGTGCTCTAGTGTTGAGCCCATATGTATTTCCAATTGTTATATCCTCTTGCTGAGGTTATATGATAACCTTCTTTGTTTATATATATTTATTTTTTTCTCTTGAAATATATTTTATCTGATAAAGTAGCTACTACTGCTCTTGGATTATTTCCATTTACATGGAATGCCTTGTTCATCCCTTTATTTTCAGTATATGTATTTCTTTATAGGTGAAATGTGTTTCTTGCAGACAGTATATAGTTGGCTCTTATTTTTTTATCCATTCAATCACTCTGTCTTTTGAGTAGAAAGTCAAGTTCAATCACGGTCAATCTTATTAGTGATAGGTAAGGACTTGTTATTGCCATGTTATTTGATTTCTGTTTGTTTTGTGGTCCTTTCTTCTTACGTCCTTTCTGCCTTCCTTTGTTAAATGTTATCTTCTCTGGTAGTTGGTAGTATGTTTTAATTTTTTGTTTTCTCTCTTTTATTTATCTATTATAGGTTTTTTGATTTGAAGTTATCATGAGGCTTCCAAAAAACATTCTGTAACCAATTATTAAACTTAAAACAACTTTTTTTACAACTAACCAAATAAGCGAAACCAAATCCAACAGAAATTCTACCCTTTATCTCCATCTCACTCCCCACTTTTTAACTTTTTCTTGTTTCAATTCATGTCTTTTTATACTTCTCTATCTCAAAAAGTTGTTGCTGTTTTTGATGTGTTTGTCTTCCTACTCAAGATATAAGTGATTTTTACGCTGCAGTTATAGCAAGAGACTGTCTGTGTTTGTGTCTTTAACGGTACCAGTGAGTTGTACAACTGCAGATTTCTCATTGTCCATTAATGTCCTCTTCTTTCAGAGTGAAAACTACTTTGAGGACCACAAAATTTGGCTTCCTAGAGCATAACTATTAATGGGAATAGTCATACAGGATGAGTTAGGAGATATGAAGAGGAGCTTTATAAGCTTTGCTGTGGACTTTAGTTTTTTTGTTGTTACTGTGTGATGTTATTAAAACTATAGTAATCTATAAAATGTAATTTGCCTCAGGAATATTTTAAATCTCTTATTTAAACCTCTTATTTATTAACAAAAAGATAGTCCTGTCATTTCCTTACTTAGAATAGTTCTAATTAATTATTGAATATTTGAAGCCAGCAGGGATAATTACAGGACACCATTGAAAGAAACAATGCAGTCAGATTTATGTTCTAAACCTACATTTTTTTCAACCCGTATGTGGTAGAAACATGCATCTTCTTATCCTGTTTTTTAAGTTTCCTATTTACATTTAACCATAAATTTTATCTGTTCTGATGAATCTGTTTTATTTATAGCAGTGTGTGGCTTTCCTAGGATAGGAACTGAGTCAGGGTCTAATGGAGTCTTGACCCTGGATGATGGATTTAAGGAGGTAATCCTAGGATGTGATCTTATAAAGATGAAGTCTTCTGTGTTGGAAAGCTGAATTTTGATAACTAATTTTTGAAAATTTAGCTAATTTTTAGAAATTTAAGCTGGCCAATTCTTATACATATACTGAGGAATATTTTATTCAGGAGTGTTTTTCCTGAACTAAATTATAATATACTGCTTTCTTTACTCTTTCTACTGTGACTTTAACTAGCAAATTATATAGTTACATACTTAAAATAGAATTACCTATATCTAACAAAAATCCAAGCCAGAACCAAGAATTAAAACTGTAGGACAGCACTTCTCAGAATTTCTGAGGGATGCTATTTGAGCAATTTCTGCTCTGCTAGACATGGTTTCATGTTTCTGATATATTTTCTCCTTTCCTCCAATCAATTTTAGAAGATAGGAACTGATAATTTCACTTCCTATGTATAAACACAGCTTCAGAGAGTTTGCATCACTTTTTCAAAGCCACAGTAAGTGGCTATGGTTCAAACGATATCTGTTTTTTATGCAAGGCTGTAGTAACCTTTCTATTACTCCATGCTACTTTCCTTTCCTTTGAAGGAAATTTCCATAACATCATGCCTCATAACCAAGAAGTCTTATAACCCATATGGCTTCATTTTTATACAGCTTTGAGGGAACATATCACATACGCTAGGCAGCCTGCTGTGAAGTACGTGACTTGACTAATAGAGCACAGACTGAACTTCAGTTCTAATTCTCTCTCTTAACCATGGGCTCTAGAACTATGAACAACTTACACAACTGTATGTGAGGACCTTGAACACAATAGAAAATATATTAAATTAACAATTAATTTAAATTAAAGTTCCTACTCAATATCTGAAGTAGGAACTAATAACTTGAACTATAATAAAACACAAATCTTTAGTTTTTCCAGTGAATTTGATTATTCTAAATATTAATTTTATCCCCAGAAGAGAGTATAGCTCTCTACTAGTTCTTGACAAATTCTATGCACCCTTTTTAATCATGTGCTTGATATATGTTTGTAATAAGATTCAACTCTGCTTTTTTCAGCTTTTCTTTTTTAATTATGAAAGCAAAGTAAGGTAAAATGCCCATTTACGAGTCATTTAATTTTAAAATGTTGCCTCTGGGAAATTAAACATCTCAAAATAGTAACACAAACCTTAGACCACTATAACTACAGAAATTAACACATTGGGTCCATTTATATATCAATCACACTTTTTAATTTGCTTAGCCCTTTTTTGATAGTAGGTCATGGAAGGAATAGCGTAAAGAGATCAGGTTATAGTTATAATGTCTTTCAAATAAGGGCCAGCTGTGTGATTCCTGAGTTTAGGTGACAAACACAGCATAGCTTCTATTTGGCCTTCCCTTTGGTGAGATGTTTAACCTTAGAATCCTTCCTGTGTAGAAGTTTCAGTCATCTGAATAACCCATGCGTAGGTGTTCAGGCTGAGAGCTCCCCATGAGGTTCTAGATCATAGCAAACATCAGCCTCCAGACACTTGTCTGAGGCAGCCCTTGAGATGACTCTAGTACTTGCAAACTGCTACCATGGGAAAGATCCCATGAGACAACTACCTTGACAGAGCCAACAGATACTATTATTCCACTCAGACCTATGAATATCAGTCAATGAAGCAGAATCCATCAATTTATCTTTCTCTGGTAAGGAATTTGAACTAGTTCATCCACATTGTGGTAGGTTAGATTATTGTTCATCAAATAGTAACTGTCTTATCCTCTTCATGAAAGAAGCATACTTCTCTATCTAGTGAGCAAAGAATTTGTCTAGGTAACTGGCTGTGGCCAGTGTGATGTGGGCAGCAGTGACAGAGGACTAGTTCTGAGCAGAGACTTAGGGAGGAATGACAATGGAAGAGCAAGCCAGGTAGCCATGGCTCTTTCAGGGTGGATACCAGAATGATGGCACATGAAGTAGACCAGAACGCAGCCCAAACCTAATAATACCACTTGGCATATCCAAGCTCAGACAAAATTGGTTGAATTCAAGCCAACCAGCTGACATGTGAATATGAAATATACAGGGTGTCCATAAAATAGTTTACTATTTTAAATTGCATATGAACTTTATAGACACCCTGTATATGTGCTATTGTAAGGCATTGAACTATTAACGGTTTTGTTACACACTATTATGAAAGCCTGATTAGTAAATATCTATGGTAGTCAAAGACAGTTTTGTTCCTTTAAATTTTCAATTTTTTCTGAGAGTATAAAAATTAAATTTGCCCAAGAAGATGGCTTTCCATTTATTCTAACATATGTTATTTTCCAAATATGTGAAGACTTGTGGATCATTTTTAAAATAAATACTCTGACTGTTTTTAATTTTGCTGATAAAATTTAATAATATATTTATGGTATTCAAGTGAAATGTCCTTATATCTATCCTATCTCCATCTGGATAGGTTTGAAGTGTACTAATGTCATTATCAAGAACAAATGACAGGAACATGCTAACAGACAATTTATATGAAACTTCTAGAATACCAAGGTTTTTAGGTCTAAGTACATTTATTTAAAATCTATTCTCCAGTGAATAAGTGAGATGTTATAGAGAAATAATTACTTTTCTTGAAATGCTATATTTTATAACCCCAAACATGCAAAGAAACAAATATCAGTCACCATTTTTCACTGGAGTAAAGAAGTTATAAGTTATGTAGACTACTTCCGACATGTAGCTTCAAGGCAAATTTTCTTGTTACTCAATCCACATTTTACTCCTTACTTATTTTTAGTTAATAATATCTACAATTTATTCAGCCACATTCTAGATTGGTTTCCAGGTTTTTATTGTTTCAAATATATTTCTTCACATAGAGGAATTGTGTTAAGAAGTTCAAGCATTGCTTTCTTTCTCTTATCATAAAAATTCAGATCTTGCTGATGAATGTATGATAAAGCTGCTGTAAGTAAAGATCCCAGTCTCACTTCATCTTCTACTCTCCTTTATATTTTTTTCTAATTTATATTCCATCATAATTGAAGCCTTACCTTGAATCAAACTAATGTGTAGTCTAGGTGCCATCAGAAACCCTTCAGTGAACATGTATGTGCTATGTTTAGTTTTTAGGTTATGAAACAGTATTCAGTTATTCCAGAAATAAATTTAGTATGCAAAATACAAACCCAAGTGGTTCACACCAGTGATATTTGAACAGAATTACTAAGTTAAATAAATAGAAAATAATTTGATATGGGTTATTTACATATTCATTTGCTTCAAAAGGGGAAACAGCTCATATAACATTTTAGAAACCGATCTTTAATTATTTAATGAGTTATACATTTTGTGTCATAATAAACTTTATTTATATTCCTTAGGTTACTGTGTACTGTGATGCTTTATTCTTTCAATAACCCTGTGAAAAAACTAGAATTGCATTTGAAACATAGTATTAATAAATGATAATGGAACATTTCATCTTATGGAATTGCTGAATTAGTTTGTAAGTAACTAATTCATTTAAAAGAAAAAAAGAAGAAAAAAGATATCTTCCTTACAATATTATCCCATATGTATTTTTCAATGCATTATAGATTTATTGAAAAGTGAAATCATAGCTGTACTAAATGAAATATAGATTAATATTTAACTAACATTGCCAGGAAATGGTGTTTCTAGACATTAAAGTAGAGGTTGAAATGGCAAGGAAAAAGATGTTTGGTGCAACTACATTAAAAAGATTTCAACACAAGCGCATCAAATGGCAGCAAAAATATTAAAGCAAATACTCAATTAGAGATATACTAGCAACATAATAGAAAGTCAGTTGGGTTTCTGTAAAGAAACAGATGACACACAGATGGGGCAATTAAGGAAATTTTAATAAAATACATTTTTATAAATGTGTGGGCAGAGTTAACACTAAATTGAAAAAGGTTGGGAGCCTCTACTGTACCAGCAGGTGTGAGGGGAGCTAGTATAGGGAGTCCCAGGTTACAAACAAGATAGGTTCTGTAGGTTTATTCTTAAGTTGAATTTGTATATAAATTGGAATAGGTACATTTACCCATTACCTGTAATAGCCCCAGTGTAAGTGTGAGTCATATGTCAGTTGAGTGTTTGTAACTTGGGGAATTTCTGTTCTAGTCCCTGTTTGTAAGTGTGAGTTGTATGTTAAGTTGGATATTTGTAGCTCAGGTACTGTCTGTAGTTATCAGACACTGGGGAGGCTAGTAGCTGTAGGAAAGAAATATCTAACAGGATTTATGGCCAATAGTGTTGATGATTGGCAGCCCAGCAGTAATAAAGCCAAAATTATAAACATCCAGACTTGTCTCTCCTCTGATTCCTTATCATTCCCTTTCTCCCCTGATTTCTCTTTTGCCAAAGCCATGCAGAAGTCAGTAGACAAGATAATCCAGTTTATGTTGCCCATGAACAGGGCATCCTGAGACACCAGGGGCATGACTTTACTCCAGAGCATGTGATGGGATTCTACCACACAGTTTTCCGAAGATGTTATGCAACATCTCAGTCTGCCACAGACACTTTGAATACCACGTGATCATTTACTCACAAGGCCGAGGGCAAACAAAGCACCTTTCACCTGAACTTGGGAACTACTGCAGAGTAGCTTTTACTCAAGTTCTTATTCCAAATAGGCAACCTGGTAAATGGGCCAGAGCATGACACCTTGATGTGGCAAATGCCGCCTTCAAAATCCACAGAGCCCAACAAATGCCATTCTCTCCTTAGTTGGTACAACTCTTCCTTGGCTTAGAGGGGTTATCATTTTTTTTTAATTGAATGGTAACTATGTACATTAATGCACTTCTGGGGTACAGTGTGGGGTTTTCACACACAATCTGAAATACTTCCTTCAAACTGGTCAACACAGCCTTCCTGTCATTTTCTCAGTTATTGTTTTAAAACGTTCACATTCTACTCTTAGAAAGATTCACTTGTACCCCTGTAAGATAAACCTCAGAAGTGATCCCTCCATGGCGGGTCCCGGCCCCGCGGGGGCCCGGCGGGGCGGGGGGCGCGGCCGCGGGGGGGGGCCGTCGGCGGGGGGCGGGGGCGAGGGGGCGGAGTGGGGGG
>CAUYQV010067073.1:0-13370 GCA_963574575.1 Galagoides demidoff
TGTTTTGATACAATGACTAAGCAAATGACATGAAATCTATGTTAACTAGCTTGATGAAAGTATTTCAAATTGTATATGAAAACAGTACAATGTACCCCATGTTTGCATTAATGTATACAGCTATCAATTAATAAAAAAAAAGAAAGTACACTTCAAACGTGCAGTGAAGATGATCTAGGAGTTACCTCACTGGAGACTTAACATCCACCCGAGTAGGGTAGGGACTGGGGACTTACCGTCGTCTCTCAGTGAGGCTGATGAGTTCAGATACTGATGAGAACATAGCTAAAGGACATAAATTAGGGGATATCACAAATGTCTTGCACGAGAAAATTCTATCAATAGCATGATAGAACTAGCTTTGGAAATGGATCAAACCAGCCTTTGGGAATTATAGGTAGATCCAGTTCCATAGATGGGGTCCCCATGTACAAAACATCACATTTACATGATGCCATCAATTCTGTAATACCGTTGTCATCTACTACTTGGACTTCTAGAACTCTCAGGTTTACAGACCTGGAAGCAGCTCCAAAATGTTGTTGACAGCAACTCATTGGTATCCAGCATTGGTGTCCAAGAGAGACAGCATGGAGAATTACTCCAAGTGTAAGGTGATTGCTTGGGTTGCCACCTGAAAGGAAAACGACCCTATTAATACCGGGAAGTATATAAAAGGTCATTTTTTATACTTGAGAGCTGAGAAGCAACAGATGATAGAAAAAAATAAGAAATGGGCAGAGAGTCAGAGATTAGGCAGAGCAGAGAGTCCATGTTAGTAATGGGGGCAGAGATGGTAACAGCGGCTCACAGACACGAGAAGAAATGATGTCCCAAAGTTTCTTGGGGCACTCCGATCTACTAAGTTCCACAATCCAGCAAAGAGAGGAGTGATAAATTCATTCATGCACCTCTGCAGCCCATCCATGGGTAGTTACATCTAGGAGGCACCATATTTAAGAAAACACAGCAGCATATATTACCTTATAGAAATATTTTTTGCCAACAACAATTTAAAATTTTCAGGTTGGTGTGTTAATCCTGAAGTACCTAGAACTTTTGTCAATCCAGACAGACTGAAGGTGCTATGTAGCTGAGATATTCCTGGAATGTGTGTGACTTTTAGTTCTGTTGTTTTGATTGAAATCACTCGGAGTGCTTATTATTATTTTTAAATAGCCTAGCATTAAGCCATGTGCACAGCAGGCACTCCATATTGTCAAGTAGATGAATAAATCCTGAAGACGTGGATACCAAAAAAATTAATAAGGGTTTACTTTGGTCAGATTCTTTAAATAGTTAATTCATTCGTGTACACATTCATCCAACCAGCACGTGCTATGTATGTTGAGGGGGTGCCAGTGTTAACAAAAGTCAACAAAAATCCTGCTAACCTGCACCAATTGAATATCCATCGGTTGAGCATCCATCACACTAATTGGAAAATACAAATGGCCGAGAAACACTTGAAAAAATATTTATCTTCATTAATGTTAAAAGAAATGACAGTCAAAACAACGAGATACATATTGATACTTACCTACAGTGAAGATGGTGTAGGGAGACAAACAGTGTTTCAGTAAGGGAATTTCTCATGCTTAAAAGCACACATTTAACTCTTGGGCTCAGCCATTCTGTTTCTAGGAATATATCTATCCTAAGGTAATAATTAAAGATGTGTATGAAGATTAAACTACAAGATTCCATTGTAATGTTATTTATATTCATAAAGGGCACTACAACCTGAATCAGGGGGTTGAATATAGTATGCTACAGTCATACAGTGGGATATCGAGCAGCTATAGAAATGACTTTCTAGAAGAATAATAACATGGAAAGATGTTCAGAAAATGTTAAGTGAAAAGATAACAAATTTTAAAATCTTTATTAACTTGGACGATTAGAGTAATTCACACTTACGGTAATTTAAACTAAACAAATTAAAGAGAGCTGAAATTAAAAGTCTACTGGGAGGGTAGAAAGGCTCTCCAGCAGCTTGGGACCCTGCTGACTGCCAGAGATACCAGGGAGGGAGAAACAAACCACCCCACCTACCCTGCTCACTGGACTCCCAGCCTGTCCAGGATTGATCTCTGTAGATACCTTGCTCCCTCCTGTTCTACTCTACAACTTCTTCTCATGGAAACTCTGGTAGGTTCCAGAATTTTTCCCTCAGAATTGCATGCAAACCATGTTTGTTTGTTTGCTTGTTTGTTTTCATCTAAAACTTTTCCTTCTTTTTGAAATGATCTGGCAGCTGGTGTCTCTGGTATTTACCCAGAAGAAAAGAAGTCATTTTATCAAAAAGACACCTGCACTCAAATGTTTATTGCAGCACAATTGACAATGGCAAAGATATGGAATCAACCCAAGTGCCCATCAATTCACGAGTGGATTAACAAAATGTGGCATATGTATACCATGGAGTACTACTCAGCCATGAAAAAGGATGAATCAAGACCCTCTGCAATAATTTGGATGGAATTAGAAACTATTAGACTGAGTGAAGTACCTCCAAAAGGGGAAAGCAAACACTACAGGTACTATTAAACCTGAACTAATTGAGGAGCACACATATGCACAGAGGGGAGTAAAACTCTGTAAAAGAACAACCAAGAGGTTGGGGGAGGAGGGCAAAGGTCAAAAACTTACCTAGTAGGTACAAAGAACACTACCCAGGTGATGGGCACACTTTTAGCCCTGGCTCAAGCATTACAAAAGGGATCCACCTAACCAAAAACATTTGTACCCCCACGATATTTTTCAATAATAAAAAAAAATGTGAAGGACATTTTTTTAAAGTTACTACAAAGTCTACAAACATTTTAAATTTTATAACTAGTTTAAATGTTTTCAAAGGTTAAATATTAAATTATAAACTATTCATTCCAAAAGGTCAGTCCAAAGGTAATTTCATTTAGATGTGCTACATTATTAAACTAAAGAAAACAATGTTAAACCAGAAGTTTAAATCAAGATAAATAAATGAGAGTCCGCTATGGTACCAGAAATAAACACTGTTAGTAGTTCAGCAAACATGCTTCTGGACTTATTCTTTTGCACCTACAAATGTAGTCCATAAATTGAACTAATGGAAGCCAGGGAATGAAATTATAAAACACCCTCAATGTTGTCTTCCACTGTCCCTGTCTTTTTCAGTAATAAAACACAGTTCTAGATGGTTGCTTAGAGTCTACACTCACCACCCTGAATGCACCGGATCTCATCTCAGAAGCTAAGACAGGTCGTGCCTGGTTAGTACTTGGATGAGAGACCGCCTGGGAATACCGGGGGTTGTAGGCTTTTTAAAAAATATTATATTAAAAAATGGTTACTTAGAATTCCTGCCCTGTATAATAAAGCCTTCAACTTAAACCAATGTTAGCGCTACCTCTCCTACCCCAGCCAGAGGCTGCTACAGGTGAAAGGCCTACAGCTGGCAAATACCCCACGGTTCTTCTCTCATCAGTTCTTCTCCCCACCTTACTAACTCTGATTGCTGACCCTGTCTAGAGTAACAGATAAAATACAGCATGCCCACTTAAATTGGAATTTGAAATAAACAAGAAATACATTTTATTTAGTATAAGTGGGTCTCACATATTGCATGTTAGATAATACCGAAAAGGTCTTCACTGTTTATTTCAAATTCCAATTTAACTGATCATACTGTCTTCTTCTTTGCTGTATCTGGCAAGCCAAGTTCAGAGGCACAGCAAGGGGGAGAAAGAGATAAAGGACACAGGGAAGTTCTTTCTTTCTTTCTTTCTTTTTAGAGACAGAGTCTCACTGTATCGCCCTCAGTAGAGTGGCCTGGCGTCACAGCTCACAGCAACCTCCAACTCATGGGTTTAGGCAATTCTCTTTCTTCACTGATACTGTTGTAGATTGGCTTTTCACAGCCCAAGCCAAGCCGGTGTTTAAAGCTGACTCTTTCATGGATGCTTTTGTAGTTTCTTCTGAGACCCCCATGTTGCAGAGGACCACTAATCTGCAGACCTCCGAGGCATGCATGGCTCCTGTCTGATACCTGGGCTGTACTCACATGTCCCTCTCTCTGACAGCTTCTGGGAGAGCAGGCAAACCCCAACACAGCAGCCACGCTTGTGCTCCTTCTGTTGGAATCCTGGCCAGGTGAGAGTCAGACCATGTCACCATAGCTTCCCAGCTGCAAGGGACACACTCCCTCAGAGGGACAAACTGTCTAAGTGGTTCCTTGAAACTCCTCTCTCCTGATTTGATGCAGAGAAAGAAGCAGCCCCCCCACCCCTCCTTCTTAAAGTGGAAGGAAAACAAACTTCCTTACAAATATTCTGCTAATCTCCAACAACCAGACCTTTTTAAACTCTCATTGTGAGTGAAGGGGTTAAAGGTTTTGAAATGGATTATTGGTTCTCTACTTTGAAATTCATACAGGGTGGCCTGTCTCACTAATCACTTTAATATCTATGGTATCTTGATGTCTCAGTCAAAACTTCTAACTTAAGTTTTGTTCCATTAACACTTTTATGATCTTTCCTCTTGTCAGCCATCTCATATTCTTCACATTTATGAACCATCTTGACAGTCCTCAGACCCTGCCATCTCATCACCATCAATATTTGTGACTGCCAATGTTAGTGCTACTTGGCAAGTCCAGTGGTTCTCAAAGTGCGGTCCGTGGATTCACAGCATGAGCATCAGCTGGGAGCTTGTTAGAAAAGCAAGTTCTCAGCACATCCTAGACCCACTGAATCAGAACCCAGAAGGATGGGACGCAGAAGGATGGGACCCAGCACTCTACAATTTAGCAAAACCCCACAGAGAACTCTAATGTAGGATTAGGTGAGGACCATAGCTCTAGTTATTTCCCACATTCATTCTCTTCATGCCCTCCATTCTCTTCAGCCACCCCACTTCACTCTCAGCAAATGAATTCATGTTCAAATTCATGTTCAATTTCACATAAAAAAAGGAAAGCTTAAGATAGAAATTCCTTAACCTTCCTGCTACCAAATCTACAGACTGACAGTAAAGATCCCCATCCTTCTCTCCTATTAAAAGGGAAGAGAATCTCTCCTTTCTAAGGGTAGTCTTGCCACCCATGCTTAGTTCCAACCGCTCTAGCTGCTTTGGAACTTCATTTGCTTTATTGATTATTTACCCTCTCACTTAAACAGATAGTGTTTTGAAACTCCCATCCTAAAAATCTCCTCATCCAGATTCCTTTTTTAGCAATTACATTAGATCTGGTTTCTTCTTCAGAGTCAAAATTCTTGAAAAAGTTGTCTAACTTACTGCTTTTATCTCCTCATCTCCACTAAATTCTTGTGATGCCTTTTGCTCTCACTACTCTGTTGAAATAACTCTCATCAAGATTACCCCGGGTCTTCATATCACTAAGTTCCACAAAGATCAGACACTTTGTGGTTCTGATCTTGCTTGATTTTTAGACCAATGTGGTCCAACAGAAGTTTCTGCAGTGATGAAGGTGGTGTGTACCTGTGCTGACCTTTATGTTATATACCAGGTCTTTGTGGCTCCTGGGTATTTGAAATGGAGATAGTGTGACTGAGGACTTAATTTTATTTTTATTTCAGGTTAGTATGAGGGTGTGAATGATTAGGCTACATCATTTGCATTTGTAAAGTCTAAATTGTAGTTGAGCCCTTCACCCAGCAGGAGTCCCATATACTCCTACTTTGTGCCCAATAGGTGCAAACTTACCAAATCCCCTTCCCCTTGCTGCCCTCTTGGATTCATCGAGCTTTTCTCTTATGAGGGCCTGTAGTTGTTAATCTACTGCTTTCAGTTTAGTATTTAGTACATGGGATGCTTGATTTTCCATTCTTGAGATACCTTACTTAGGATAATGTTCTCCAAATCTATCCAGGTAAATAGAAAATATATAAACTCTCTATCTTTTTCATGGTTGAATAGTATTCCATGGTATACATATGCCACAGATTATGAATCCATTCATGGATTGATGGGCACTTGGGTTGTTTCCACATGTTTGTAATTGTGAACTGAGCTGCAGTAAACATTCTAGTGCAAATGTCCTTATGTTAAAATGATTATTTTTCTTCTGGGTAGATACCTAGTAATGGAATTGTGGGATCAAATGCAAGGTCTCCTTGTAGCCCTTGGAGGACTGTCCATGCTTCTTTCCAAAAAGTCTGTACTAGTTTTCAGTCCCACCAATAGCGTTCAAGTTCTCCCTTCTCTCTGCATCCACCCCAGCATCTGCAGCTTTGGGACTTTGTGATGTGGGCCATTCTCACTGGGGTTAGGTGATATCTCAGCCTGGGTTTGATTTGCATTTCTCCGATGATTAGCAACAGTGAGTCTTTTTTCATGTATTTGTTGGCCATTCACCTGTCAGGACTGAATTTTTAACTTAATTTAATTTAAATTGGAATAGTCACATATGGCTAGTGGCTACCATATTGGCCAAGACATCTCTAGGTTGTAGGCCACTCTCTCCTTGAAGCATTTTCTTCTCTTTGGCTTTTATGTTGCCAACTCCTCACCCCTCCCTTTCAACCTCCTTTGTTGGCTGCTTCTTCATTATTGGAATTATGAACATTCTATTGCAGGCCCCTTGATCTTAGCATTTTGTACCCTTAGGCATCAATAACCAGCTATAGAGAGAGAATTCAAAATTTTTCATACCTAGGTAGAGTTTGTGCCTGTGTCTTAAGGTCTATGTGTCTAGATTCGACACATTAACAATGAGAAATGGACTTGCATCAAAAAGATATATGACTAAATTAGTCCTCCACTACCTTTCTGGGAAGGAATTGGGAAAAATGTCTTAATTTTCACTTTCTCTGGCAGAATAGGAGACAAGCCACCTAACTGCGCTCTCACAAGCTATTTAATTCTGAACTGCCTCAGGTTCACACACCCCGAGCTCACTTCCCGATACACAAAGACAAACAAGCAAAGAACATCTACACTGAGCAGCTGCCCAGACCCCTCCGTGTCTTTCCTTCCTGGATCTAGGTTTCCTGGCTTTCTAAGCCTCCTCTTTTTCTTACAAAAGAATTCCAAGCATAAATGAACTCTTGTGGATGCATTCGTGATTAACATTTTGCCACATTTGACACACCGCATCTTGCTCTGTGTCGTTGTGTTTCCTGGGCCACTTGGGATTAAGTTCCAGATATGCTGAAATTTTGTCCCAAGGTATTTTCCTATAAGTCTGTCTACTAGAAACAAGTCCGTTCTCTTAGAGAAATCTTGTTAAATGATTAAGTCTCAGAAGCTTGGCACTTACACAATATCGTTATCTAGTAATGCAGTCCATATTCCAATTGTACCAATGATATTCTTTGTAGCAATTTTCTTTCAATCCAGGATCACACACTGTGTTTAGTTTTCATGCCCAGGCTAAGTCAGCTTCTTTTGAAAGCTGCGGTTTTGCTACTCACTGTGGTTCTGCTACTCCATCAGACCTCTATTCCAAGTTTGTTAAGACCAACTTCCCAAGCCTTGCTTGTCTGAGAAAAATCAGCCTGGTTATGGTTTAGCCCCAGCAGCTATTCCATAAAGAGGCTCTGAGAACTGAAGGATCACCGTCCTGTAATATTTTACAATATTCTTCCCTGTGGGAGAAGGAGTGTTTATGATGGACCTGCCTATAAGGGGGCACTGCCCAGGTGACTGGGAGGTTCACCTGCACTATCCAGGAATAGCCAAAGTCAACCCTGAAGCTGAACCCCCACCCTCAGATGAGCTGGGCCACTTCACCTACCTGGAAATTGATGCCAACTTCAAATAGAAGTAAGCAAAGTTCTTCCCCCAGACTGAGCACTGTGATGGAGAAGGAACGTTGGCAGGTTGAAAATGCCTTTGGAAAGCAGTCATCTCAGGTTGAGTAACTGTGATACTGGAATTCACGCAGCAGACCATTTGAACAGTTGCTATACAAAATTGACCCTAATGGACTCCCAGGAGCCCTTTCAAAAGCATTAACTTCTAATCCCATCTTTCTACCACCTGCATTTTCCCCAGCCATTGTTTATTTGGGGCAGGAAAAAGGTTGGCGGGTTATGTGTCATTATCCTATAGTTTTAAAAGAGCCAAACATAAATATGAACTCACTTGACGATTTTACGATCTGTTTTAGGTTACATAACATAATGAAAGTATTTTTGTTTATAATTTTTTTGAACGTGATACTCTTGAAGCCATCTCCAGGATGACGTCCAGGCTTCCTCTTGCACGCCTCACAGTCAAAAATGGTTTCTCTCTTTCCACCTTTCTCAAGTCTGCTGCAAACCATGTGATCCTTTGTTGATTTTTTTCATTTTGCATTATAAAATGCATCTTCCCATTTGGCCTTTCCTCAGTATCAGAAGATGACGGCCTTCCCCTCCTCCTTGAATTTCTGTTCCTTACATTGCTCACAAGTCGAGTGACGAGATTTCTCCTGTAAGAAAGCTGGGTCTGACACTTTTTCTCCATTCTCCTTATCTAAAGAGTAAAGGATGTAGCTGTGCACAACCACGGGTTTCATCAGCCAGAAGGATATTTTCTTTCACCATTTGTAGAACCTCTTGTAAATCCGTAACATCCACAGTACTGATCAGCTCTGTCCACTCTGCCCATAACCTTGGTGTATTCTAACATAACTACCAGTTTTTAACCATCAGTTTGTCAAATGAAACAGGTTGTTTTTTCCTATAACCAGTGATCAACTGTGTCTGAGGACCAAAGAATGTACTCCGTATTGTGACTAACCTCTGTCATGGAATGAGAGGCACGTCATTTTCACATCACATTGACAGGTACATAATTCATATTCCTGAAGTTTCTTCTCTTTCAGATCACTTGGAAAATCCTCCCTAGAAGCCATAAGTGTTCCTGTTATATGTACTTCCATTTTATGCAATTCCCGAGCAAATTGAAGGCTGGTGTAGAACCCGTCAGCACAGATGTGATAGCTTGAACCATTCGTGTGTGCTTGGAAAACTAGTACCCAGTGAATCACTATTTGAGACATAAAGGGCAAATCAGGACAAATAAGACTTTCTGTTATTGTCCGTAATAAGGAATATGAGAAAACATATAACCATTTTCCTAATCACACAGGCAAAAAAATGTGTAGGTCCCACTCTGGAGCTTTTTTCAGATTGTAGCACTTGAATTGAATCCTTCCTTTGAAACCCTACTGTGCTCTGCGTCTATAGCCCCATCACTTCCTAGTACATAAAGTTCTTTTTATTTATTGTCAGTATACTCACATTCTTCACCTTGCTCCCTCAGGCATGTGCACTCCCTTGAGCTGTGATGTGTTAGACGTCTTCCAGCAGAGGAGTGAAGCAGGAAAATAAGCATGTCGGACAAGTTCCAACATAGGATCCAGAAAGGGTTAAAGCAAATAGAACATGCTCTTGAGCAGTGTATGCTAATAAAGGCTCAACAACTTTTTTAAAATTATGTTTACAATCAGAATCTTCCAGTCTCCTATATCCGACTGTGGATTTACAGTTTCTTTAGAGTATCTGCAACTGAACAACCCCAGTGGAATGCCTGAATTGCATTTCCCCCAAAACCTATTCCTTTTCCAGCCCTCCCTATCTTAGTAGATGGAACTCTCATCCACATAGTGATAGTTACTAAAACCAGAAAGCTGGAGGAATTCCTTTACACCCATGGCTCCAATTGCCGCCTACAAGCTCCATCAAATTCATAGTTCTAATTGTGGAAAGTCAAAATTAGCCACAACACCTCACACTACTTCAATGAACTATTATTAGGGAGTGGATTTGCTAAGTCATGTGATAATTTCTCTTTTTTTGTTGTTAAGACAGAGTCTCACTACATTGCCCTTGGTAGAATGCCATGGCGTCACAGCTCACAGCAACCTCAAACTCCTGGGCTTAAGCGATTCTCCTGCCTCAGCTTCCCAAGCAGCTGGGACCACAGGCACCTGCCACAATGCCTGGCTATTTTTTGGTTGTAGTTGTCATTGCTGTTTGACAGGCCAGGGCTAGAATTGAACCCACCAGTTCCGGTATATGTGGCTGGTGCCCTAGCTGCTAAGCTACAGGCACCAAGCCAGGTGATCATTTCATGTTTTACTTTTTCAGGAACTGGCAAACTGTTTTCGACTGTGGCTGCCCCGTTCTATACTCCCAAAGGGTCCAGCTTCACATCCTGGGCAACAATTGTTGTTGTCTGTCTTTTCAATTTCAGCCATTCTAGTGAATTTGAAGTAACATTTCATTGTGGTGTTGATTTGCATGTCCCGATGATAAGTGACTTTTAGCATCCTTTCATGTTTATTGGTCATTTGTCCAGCATTTGGGGGTGAAATAGCTATTCAAATCATTTAAGAGCTTTTTTACTTACGAATAATTTTGTGTTTATAGGAAAAGGTGCGAAGATAGGACAGAGAGCTCCAATATACTTTTCAATCATCTTCCACCTCACACTTTTCGTTAACTATGGTGCATCTGTCAAAGTAAAAAATTATCATTGATACTGTACCATTAACTAAACTACAAGCTTTATTTTGACTTCGCCCATTTTTCAACTCAAATCCCCTTTTCTTAAGTTTTAATATACAATAGCATATTGCACTTGGTTGTCATGTCTCCTTAACCTGTCTGTGATTATTTCTCACTCTTTCTTTATTATGATTTTGACAGTTTGGAAGACTAAAGACCATACATTTTGTAGATTGTCTCTAAATCGGAGTTTGCCTGATGAGGTTTTCTTGTGATTCCACTGACGTTTTGCGGAACAGCACAGACGTGAAGTGTCCTGGTTATTTCATCATCCCAGGGAGGATGTGATATTGTCAATGGTGACTTATCAAGGGCGATGTTAAACTTGATCATTTCGTTAAAGTGTCTGTCTGCCACCTTTGCTCCACTGTAAAGTTCCTGGTTTTCCATTTTCCTGCTCACTCATTGGAAAAAAGCCACTAAGTCCAGCACAGCCTCAAGGGGAGAGGAATTAATGTCTACCTCCTGGAGGGAGGAGAATTTATATATAGTTTTGGGAATCCTTCTCTAAGGAGGATATGTCGCTTCCCCTCAGTTCATTCACTCATTCAATCACTTACATCAGTGTTGACTCAAGCATATTTATTTCATTGTTCAGGATATAATACTATCATTCATTTTGCTGCTCAAATTGTTCTAGTTTTAGCCACTGGGATCTCTGTCACGTTGCTTCCTCTCTTTTTTGAAATCCTCTTTTTCTCCCTGCCCTCCTTCCTTCTTTTCTTCCTTTCCTACTGTCCTCCTATCTTTATTTTTAATACTTTCTGGCACTACATGATACTTAAGGCTCATCTTTTATTTTCCTGCCCCAGTTCTACAATCAGCCATTTCTCTAAGCACTCCTATTACCGAGGAATGCTGTTTAGAAACCAAGACCTGGGCACTGGCGGTGCTAGTTGCTACTGGGCTATCAATTTGTAGGCCTTTTCAGTGAACAGAGCAAGAACATTCCTGTATGTATACCCAAATAAGTATCATACGTTTCTGTATTTCTGTATGTATCTCTCAGTATAAATACATAGACAGAGAGGTAAATATATGCATCATGCATGTGTATATATAAATATATGGGTCCATAATATCAGCAAGTCTAATGTAGCACCACAGTGCTCATTCTGGCATTGTTCTTTTGCTTATTTATAACTTCTTTCTCTGATAGTGAGAAATATAGCTCTCATGACCTACAATAAATTGACTTACAAGTTCAAACAAGTTCATGAACTCATCGTGAAAAAGTTCTTCATACTTCATTGCTGAATACTATTATGGTCACCTTTGGGGTACTCCCTTTGGGAACCTATGCACTGGTGCCAGCACCTAGTCCACCCTTCAGAGCAATTTTGGAATGCTTTTTCTGAATGACCACCATAGCTGTCATCATACAAAGTCTGACAATTAAGTTTGTGAATTCCTAGAAAAAGGAATATCACTATGGTCACACTTGAAGTATACCCCTTGATCATCTGGTGACCATAGTGATATTCAGCAATGAGGTATTTAGCATTTTTTCTAGGATGAGAGAGTGTGTGAATGTGTATCTGTCAGCCCTCTGTCTCAGTTCCATATCTGTGGATTCAGCCAGCCACTGATTAAAAATATTAGAAAATAAGAGGATTGCATGATCCCAAGAGTTTAAGGTTGCTGTGAGCTATGACACCATGGCACTCTATCCAGGGTAATAAAGTAAAACTCTGTCTCAAAAACAAAAAATAAAAATATTCGGAAATAGCTATATATATATATATACACACACACACACACACATATGTATATATATATATATATATATATATACACACACCAAAAAAACTATAAAAATGCACATTTGAAAAGATACACTATGACAACTATTTACATAACGCTTTGTATTAGGTATTATAAGTAAATTAGAGATAGTTTAAAATTTGTGGAAAGATGTGTATATGTTGTATACAAATAGCTACACTGTTTTATACAAGAGACTTGGGCAATTGCAGATATTGGTGTCCACAGAAATTTCTGAAACGAATCCTCCACAGATACTAAGGGATGACTCTCTATATTTCAAGAAATTGGCAATTACAAGTCTGGCTGAGCAAGTCCGAGATCCATATGGCATCTCAGTAGGCTGGAAGCTCTCAGGCTGATGCTGACAATCTAGGCCTCAGGTGGAATTTCTTCTATGTCAGGGAAACCACAGTTTTGCTCTTCAAACCTTTCAACTGATTAGATGAGGCCCACCCAGGTAACAGAGGTCAATCTCCTTTACTTAAAGTCAACTTATTGTAGATGTTAATCACATCTACCAAAGAACTTCACAGCAACACCAAGAGTGGTGTTCAAATGAATAACTGGATGCTACAGCCTAGCCACACTGATACATAAAACTAGCCATTACAGTTTGTTTTCACCATTCATCTGTTGAAGACTTCCCTTGGATCTGAACAGAATTCCCTCAGAATAGAGTAGATAAATAGGTGGTAGTATATTTCCACAATGAAACACTGTAGCAGTAGTGAGAATGAATGAACCACAACTCTAACCAACAGAACAGACAAATCTGACAAAGAAAGAAGCCCTACCTAACATAATTTATCACCGACAATTTCCTATGACAAAACTTACTTACGCCATTAGAAATCAAGATAGTGGGCTCGGCGCCTGCGGCTCAATCGGCTAAGGTGCCAGCCACGTACACCTAAGGTGGTGGGTTCGAATCCCCAGCCGGGGCCCGCCAAACAACAATGATGTCTGCAACCAAAAAATGGCCAGGCGTTGTGGCGGGCGCCTGTGGTCCCAGCTACTTGGGGGGCAGAGGCAGGAGACTCGCTTGAGCCCAGGAGTTGGAGGTTGCTATGAGCTGTGATGCCATGGCACTCTACCCAGGGGGAT
>CAUYQV010067074.1:0-27359 GCA_963574575.1 Galagoides demidoff
TTGTGGTGGGCGCCTGTAGTCCCAGCTACTTGGGAGGCTGAGGCAGGAGACTCGCTTGAGCCCAGGAGTTGGAGGTTGCTATGAGCTGTGATGCCATGGCACTCTACCCAGGGGGATAGCTTGAGGCTCCGTCTCAAAAAAGAAAAAGAAAATTCTAAGAGGAAACTTATTTATTATTCATTGAGTGGAAGTAGATTATCAAAAGGCCCTCATCCTTATCTTCACTCTGAGAAGGCTCAGGAGGAGAAGGAAGAAGAGGGGTTGGTCTTACTATTGCAGAGGTGGCAGAGGGGAAGGAGGGAGAAAAGGTGGGGAGGAGAGATGAGGCAGACCCACTCAGGGTAACTTTAACTGAAAAATAAAATCCATATAGAAGGACCTTCTCAGTCCCCTGAACTAAAGCCCCTTTGGTTCAAGGGTTGACTGTTTTTTGAGCTTTGGTGTATATGATATGTTCTGATCTAGTAAGACGCATATAGGTCCAGAAATGTGCAGTTAAGTTTTTTTCTAAGAGGAATATTCATGTAGGAGATTTGAAACACTATTATGAAGATTCTAAGAAGTAGTGATTAAACAGGGTTAAAAAATGAGTGTCATGAGGGTGGAAATTAATATCATTCTATGAGCCAATGACCAATGCCAATTTCAGAATCAAATACTCTGTTGTCATGAAATGTTCCTTACCTTAGTAGAATTAGGAGGAAAGTGACCTAGAGTCCAGTTCCTGTTTTCCTGACTCCCTGAGGACTCCTCTTAACAATCGTACCTCTCCATCTTCTCCTTTGCATAATAAACCTGTGGGCCTATGATCAAAAGGACACTTGCTGCCAAGAAAATGCAATGATTCTTCGTGGCCATACATGGAGATGGTACATTTGGAAACAGGAGGAATTTTAGTATCCCCAGACAAGCCATGAGCTGTGAGAAAGGCGAAGATAAAGCCTTTTCTATAAAAAGTCAATACAGCTTGGTTTTCTGCCAGAGAAACACACATCCACTTTTGTTCCCCAGCATTACAGATGTGAAAAGAGAATTCACCAGTTGTGTGAATGGCTATTTTATCAACAGGAGGTGGAAGCCGAATGCAATGGTTAAATATTCACCGTCGATAAAATACATCTGTAAATTTGACTTACCTTGGAATAAAGAAGCTGGGCTTACGGAGATCCTCAGCGGCACCGACCAGAGCAGGCAGGGAGGGTGCTCCCTGCGGGTGAGCTGCTTCTGTCTTTTTTTCTCCTAGATCTGCTCCACCCTGCGATCCATGTTCCCCCAGCACTGAAGATTGAAATTACTTTGCAGCAATGACCACTTGAAATTAATGAGTTCATAATGCCATGCATGTCTCCCTTAGAAACACTATGACCAAGACTAATCACCCTCAGTATAAAAAGACACTTTTTCTTTATTAACATAAACTCCATTTCCACGGCCCTATCTTACAGTACAGCACTATATTTTAAACAGAGACGATGTAATTAAATTAGAATTTGTGGTGGAAAGCAGTGGAGGCTGATAATAATTGCTTTTGGGGGAATGCTGTAATTGGCGCTCCAAGGATTTTATTTCAAAGCATCACAGTCCATTTAGGAGGCTTGTTTTATCTGGACTTGAGTGGCTTTGATGAAGACACTGTGCCTTGATGTGTCTTGGTTTTCTTAAATTTAACTAAACTGTTTTTTAATGATTATGTTAATAATTGAAGTACCATGATTCTGTTTTATGGCCACTGGATGATAAAATTCCAATTCCCCTTCTGCCCATTAGTTAAAGTTGTAACCACAAAATGTACACAATCCTTGCTCATTAACCATTTGATAAGCCCTTGAAATTCTATGGCCAATAAAAATATCTCTGTGATACGGTACTTCTCATGCCATATTTAATATATTCAATCAAAGCAGAGAGGAAGTTTGTTGATGAAAATATCAACACACCACTTGTTTTTGTCCCCCCTATATCCTTTTTCTGGAATGCCTCCCCATTTTTGTTTTGGTCCAATGGGTAGAATTTTACTTAGACTTTAAGTTCCAGCTCAGATGCTACTGTTTCCACGAAGTCTTCCTTGATTACTACAGGAGTTAAGTCATCCTAAATCCCTGATCCTAGAGTTTAAGCTTTGTCATCTAGAGAATAAGGATCACAGGCGTATAGTGACAATAAAATAAATGAACCTTTCTGGAAGCTGAAAGGACATTGCTATCACTGTTATGAGCTTTTCTCACTCACCTGTCAGGATGCCACCAGCTGGAAGACATGGGATACTACACAGAAGTTGGCTCACAGCCCCATCAGGACAAAATTTTCACCTCTGAGTGGTGAGTACTAATTAATTATCTGCAGGATGAATTATCTGAAAGAAAGGGGAAGGTTCCAAGGTAGACATACTACCTGGCTAGGCAACCTTGGGAACATCACTTTGCTTTTCTAAGCCCCAATTACCTTTTGAGCAAAACAAGTTTATTGAACTATATTATCCTTAAGATTATTTTTGCTGCCAGCATTCCAGAGTGTAATTACACATGGTACAAACTCGGCAATTGTGCCCAAGGTATTTGCAGAATTAAAACTAATTAATATCTTCCCTAATCATGCTGAGAGAGATAGGATTTCCCCTGTGTAATTACTGTCCCTGGCTTCGTAAAGACAAAGAAAAGCCCAATTTCATTATCTTACCTTTCCATGAAAAGTTGATTAGTTGTGTCACATATGCCAGGTAATTAATAAATGGAAGTGGAGATCTGCATCTCATTACTCATCATCATCTCAGCAGAATACCAGAGTCCCCCCTCCCTCCGCCTTTTGTAGGGAATATACTGAATTCTGACATGTTTGCTGCTTCTGTGGAAGATTAAAAAAAACCTCAATGATAGATCAAATACTGGCTAACATTTAGTCTAATCTTTATAATTATTACGTGTAACAATAGCAGTAGCAGTAATAGAGGAACTGTTAAAAATTTACCATGTGCTGGGTACCTTATACGGTTCATACACCCACTGGTGTGGGGTCGGTGTTCTCATTATCAACCCCTTTGAGGAAACTGAAGCTCAGAAAACTCAAGTGACTTGAGTAGGACTACACAGCTGGTGCGTGGAAGAAACTAGATTGAAATGTAGTTTGGACCAATTGCAGAGTTCTGGCTCTCAGCTTGAAGGTTAAAATGACACGAGTGTAGGACCTCGGGTAAGGCTTAGTATCCTGGTTGCAGAGGACTGGTGCTGTAAGGTAAGAAGAGCAGAAAAGGAGATTGATAATCAGGAGCTCTGTGCACGGGTGTCTCTACTGATGCTTAAAATGTAGAAATAACCCTGTTGGTTGGAAACTGTTGTTGCTCCGAGTCTCCTGAGCACCTGCCCCAGGGTCCCAAGCTGCTACCATGATCTCTCCCATGGGCACTCCTCTACCTTTGCTCTCCAGGTATCTCCTCACAATCTAGCACAGGGAGCTGGCATGCCTGTCCCAGCAGGAGAATCCAGGGTCCTACCCCTGGACGGAGGCTGCCATCTAATCTGACCAGTTGCTAGCCCTGCCGTAATGGTTGTAAATTTTTAAAAAATATTCCTCTTGGTAAATAGCCTTATGTGTCAATGCATTGTTTATGGTTGAGGCTCAGGGTCTGTGATGTTTATGTGTGGGTGTGGGTGGGAGACCTCCTGAAGCATTGACTTGGCATAGACAGCGTCGGTAACAATGAATTTGTTATTAACATACGGCAGCACCATTCTCAACACCATTCTCCAATGAAAGTAAGCAGAGGTGCTTTGGTGAATTGGTTGATTCCAGGCCGAGAACAGGAAAAACACAGGATGACCGTGGTGCATCCTAAAGTGCCAGTGAGGAAGGGCTCAAAAACAAAAAGCAAAAAACAAAAAGAAAAAAGAAAAAAAGAAAAAAGAAGAAGGGCATCTTGAAAGGGTTCCTGGAAGAGTTCTGATTGGCTAAAGTTAACCTAGGGAATAAAACTAACTTCCATTAGCCCATGCTGATATGAAGAAATGACTCAACAGGTAAATAGGGGAAGAAGTGGCAACTCTTCCATAATCCCAGTTAATAAAGATACATGGAATGAGAGCAACAGAAAATCACTGCGACATACAATAATCTGCCAGCAAGATCTCCTGACAGATGCTAAAAGGTTTATACAGAAACAGAGTCTTTGCATATTTCCAGGATATTCCTCAAATATTTGGTAGTGACAAAGGAACACAGTAAGTGAAGGGTGCAGAACACTGGCAGAGACCACCTTAGACAAGCGACGGGGGTGAGCGCCACCAGTAGCACCTGCAGACACCGTGTGCCCCCCACCTGACACACAGAGAGGAGCACAGCACCTGCTGGTGTCCTTCCCAAAGCACAGCCTTAGTTTAATGATGAGAAAATATCAGACAAACACAATTCAAGGGACTTTCTACACAACTGACCGACATTCTTCAAAAGCGTGAAGGTCATAAAGACAATGACAGAAGACCTTGGCTTAGACTGAAGGAGACTGAAGAGGTGTGACAACTGGATACAAGTTGAGGTCCTAGATTGGATTCTGGAGCAACAACAGCAAAAGGCATTAATGGAAAAACTAGTGAAATCTGAAAAAACCCTGCCATTTAGTTTAACAGTAATATAGAAGGTTAATTTCTCAGGTCTGCAACTTGTCTCTAAGCTTAAAATTACCTTAAAATTAAAAAAAATAACCAACTTCTTTTTAAATGAACTTAAGAATTCATTTAAATGAAAAAGCCAGGAGAATTTTCTACATTGGTGGCCTCTGAAGAAAGCATTTCCCCAACTTCCATGAAGCATATGGAATTATACATGGAATTTATCATAAGAAGCACAGAGTTTAAGGGACACATTTAAGCCATTGACTAATGATAAGGACATTTGCTTTTTTCAAAAATATTCATTCAATAAATCTTTCTGGATCTTTGACTATGAGGTAAGAATTGTTCTATAGTGAATACATTTTCTTGTTTATTTTATGACCATTTCGAAATTGTTCTTCCTTCCATATGAAGTAGACTGAATTTTCCAGATAAATATCTATTCTCTCTGAAGAAATGGTTGCTGGCCAGGTTGTGCCACCAGCCATACCCTGTTGGCTGTTGCTTTGGTTTCCTTCTGCTGCCTTGGGTGCCGCTGGTTATGTGAGGGTTTTGGTAGTTTTTGCTCTGGTTCACTGAGCCTTTGATTTCCATCAGTAATTAAAAGAGACCCTGATATTGTATCATTCTTCTTGGGAGACATAGGTTTAGTTGGTCTTTTGTCTCAAAGGAACAAAGAACCAGGAGCAAACTCATGACAAATGCTATCCAAGTATCTACCCCATGCCCCACCATGAATTCTACAGTCACTTTGATATGATGCAACTTAATTCATGGCTGCCGAGCTAGAGCCTCAGTTATGCATGTACTTGAAACAGGAAAAAGAATCTAACCTCATGGTTTTGCTCATGGGTAGCATTTTAAATTCACAATTTGATGAGAGGATTACATAGCATCTTGCCAGGAATACAGGAATAAAATTATGGAACTTTACAGTGGGTGTACCTCAGTCAGTTGACAGGACACAGTTTCAACCTCTCTATCACTTTTTTTTTTATTAAGTCATATACACATAGATCATGAATACATTTATTCATATGTGGGGTACAATGTGTTGATTTTTTTATACAATTTGGAGTGACTATATCGCTTCAGTTTAAGTGTTTACTTGTTTTGAACTTTGGTCTACTAATTAGAAAAATAAAGACTCACTGAATAGATTTGAGGATGGTGAGCTGAGAGAACAGAAGCAAAGAGACCTGGAAAAAGATGGTTGAATCTAAGGTTTACACCATAAGGCAACCATGGTGGAAGGAATAATTGGGATAACAATGAAGATTTATAGAATAAGTCATTAGAATTTACATACACACATACCCCCCACAGAAAGATATACATATGTGTGAGTAGATACGCTGAAGGTGAGTAGGTTATGCATGGGAAGAAAAAGAATAGAGAAACAAAAGATATCTGTTTCCTAGGAATGACTATGGGTAAGAGGAAAGGGTATAGCCTAAATATAGACGTGAGCTTCATGTGGTTCCAGTTCTGTGCAAAGTTGCATTCTAAGAAACAGCCTCAGCATCACAGAAAGGTGTTTAAAAAATCTCCATCCTCACTGTGCCTCCTGAAAAACCAAACATTAAAGGAACTCTATCCATACTGTTCAGCAATACTTCCCCAAAGTTCCTTCCTACGTTTTCTTCTCTCCCTAATCACCATGCTCTTAAGTCTGGGCTTTAGGGATTTTCTTCCACTATTTTTATAACTTTATCCCTTTTATGTTGCCAAGTCCATTCTACAATCTTCCATTTCCGTCTCTGATCTGCTTCTTGCTTGCTTCATAAAAAATCGGGAAATTCGAGTCACTAAGACTCTCCTTCAGTGGGTGAAAGATGATGGGGGGAGTTCAGGGGGACCCCCATGGAAGGTTCTGGCTTGTTCCAGTTTCCAATTGGAAGTGAGCAGAATCCTTTTGGTCCATAAAGAGGTTCTTCCTCTTTCAACAGGCAGTGACTCTGTTACTGTGCCCTTGGTTACAGAAGGAGGTTTTCTCAGATTTAAAAATTGAGAAACTTGAGCGTGGAGCCAGGTTGTAATTGTTACCCAGTGGCAATTCAGACACAGTAGGCCCCTAGGTCGTGCCGCTCTTGTTCTCTCTAAGCAGCTGTCTCCTCAGCCAGCTCTCGTTCCCACTAAAGTTTCATAAAGGCTTTTTACTGCATAATTATACTTCTGTGCCTTGTAGTTATGTGAGGTAATGACTCACAATTAGCATGTTTAATTAGGAAATTAGGTGTTATAATCACAATATGGAGCAAAAAATTTGTCATGAAGTTGTAGTGCATAAACAAATGGCTTTTTTTCTTCAAGGCTTGGAAAAAACTACAAAATCAGTGTAAACTTTTGGCTTTGGCAGATAGTGAAATTTAATTTATGCTTAGCATGAAAAGAGGACCATTCCATTTGTTTCCCAGATGGAGCCCACCTTCCCCTTTGAGGTGGGAATCAGTCAGTCTGGTATATAAATGTCCCCTCAGCCAACTACTGGGCTGTGTTGGGTTTACTCTCTAGGGTAGACATTGACCTGATCTATCTCGAGACCTGGATTGTAGAGTGCCCACACTCAGTGGGTCCAGTTCATTCTGTTCAAGGTGTGATTAGTGTGTCCTGCTGTGTGCTAAGCACTTTAAGGTTCTGGAGATGAGTTAAGCAGCTTACTTATACGGTCAGCTTCTACATATATAGGGCACTGAGAGAGGAATAAAGGGAATGCCTATATTACAGAAAAAGTAGTGCCTCAACATGAGGGCAAGGTGGCTACTTTATGTGGTGATCCCAGAAATAAGAAGTATTTGGACCAAAAACTTTGGTTTTTCACTAAACCAAAGTGAAAAGAATTTTTTCTGACCCACTGTGTAGTCCTACATTATAGTTCTCAACATGGGGTTCAAAGACACCCTCCTACACACACACACACACACACACACACACACACACAGATTCTATGATTGGGTTTGAGCATCTCCTGGGTCTTGCATCATTTTTTTTTGAGGACAAGTAATGAGTTTACCTAAGCTGTGATATGAGATATGAAATTGTAGGTATAATTTTATGTATTTGTATTTTTTGTATGAAAAGTACATGACTTTATTTACATGACATATTTTCAGTGGAAAGAAATGAGGTCTCATTTCTCTGCTCCCCTTTTCTCCTCTGCCATGACCTTGGAAGATATTTACTGGAAATGACAAAGTTACATGATAAATAGAGTCTGGGTTCCTGAATCCCTGAGTGGAAGGCTACTCATTGGACATCTGCATTATTCAAGTTGTTGTTTAAAACCAAAGGAAATTAAAAAATTTTTTGTTTATATGGTATAGAAACTAAGGTTCACTTACCTGATATAAAAGGCAAGTTCAACAGAATATTATAAGAGTTACAACATAAGGAAGGCATTTAAAGTGGAATTACATATAAGGAATATCTAAATGATGAGTACATACCAAAACGAAGGGCAGAGGGAAAAACAAAGCCCTGGAGGTGAGAATGAGTGGAGATTGGCTGAAGTGGATCAATATGGCTGGAGAAGAGAATGGTATAGGGATGGAGGATAGAAAAATACACATGGCCTAGATCTTGAAGAAGTTCAGGTTTGAGACAAATGGTAAGAATAATGAATTTATAAGGAAAAATGGCGTAATTGGATTTAGATTTTTGAAAAGTAACTCCAGTTGCTGAGCAAAGGGTAAAGGGAACAAGATTGGAAGCAAAGGTGATATTTTAATCCTAGTGATAAAAGGCAGTGGTCAAACTAGGGAAAAGATAAAATAAATAGAGATAAGTGGCAGGACTCTATGACGAGTAGATAAGAAAGAAACGGCATATACCATCCTTCTTGGTAACAGTGAAGGATTTGTTCCAGGACTCCCTGACAGATGTTCAAGTCCCTGATATGAAGTGGTGTTGTATTTGCATAAAAGCTATGCAGATCCTTCTCTATACTTTAAGTCATCTCTAGGTTACTTATAATACCTACTATAATGTCTACATATCCCTTCATTCACACTGGTTCAACACAGTAGTCAGCATGAAGCAGATTCAAACTTTTGTTTTTGGACCTTTGTGGATTTTTTTTTTGTTCCAAACATTTTCAACCCATGGTTGCTGAAATCCATGGACATAGAACCTACAGATACAGCAGGCTGACCAAATAGAGCTAGAGCCAGAGATAAATGCCAGTGTGGGAAAGGGCAGAGGACTTAGGATACATAATGATGGTACCAAACTTGGCTTTGCTATTAGGTTTGTTCATGGACTTTTATCTCTGTAGGCTTAGTTTTACCTGAAAAATGGGGATATCAACTAGTTTGTAGGGGTTTTGTCAGGATTAAATGAGACTGGACATGTGTAAGTATTATGTAACTCTATAGTGCTTTATAAAGGGAAGGCTCTCACCTACTGATATAGTCTGTATAACCTTGGCCAGTCTCCTACCTTCAGGAACCTCAGGATTGGAGTATCATCAAGATGACATGCCCTGGGGAAAAATGAGCTCTAGTCAATACAGGGTGCTGGGAAAACTGGGTAGCCATGTGTAGAAGAATTAAACAGGACCCTTATCTCACACCACTCATAAAATTTAATTCAAAATGGATAAAAGACTTAAATATAAGACTTGAAACCATAAGAATTCTAGGAGAAAATTTAGGAAAAACTGTTCTTGATATCAGCCTAAGCAAAGCATTTATGACTAAGACCTCAAAGGCAAGTATAGCAACAACAAAAATAAATAAATGAGAGTTGGTTAAATTAAAAAGTGTCTGCATAGCTCAATAAATAATCAACAGGAAATAGACAACCTACAGAATGGGAGAACATATTCACAAACTATACATTTGATAAAGTGCCAATAATATCCAGAATCTACAAGTGACTCAAACAAATCGGCAAGAAAAAAACAAACAACTCCATTAAAAAGTAAAAGATATAAACCGTTAAAAGACAAAAACAGAAGCTTCTCAAAATAACAGAGACAAATGGCCAAAAAAAGAAGGAAAAAAAAAACAAACCATGAAAAGATGCTTGATGTCACTAATGATAAGAGAAATGCAAATTAAAACTACAGTGAAATATCATCTTACCCCTGTCAGAATGTTTTTTATTAAAAAGTCCAAAAACAATAGATGCTGGTGTGGATGTGGAGAAAAAGGAACACTTATACACTGTTGGTGGGACTGCAAATTAGTACAACCTGTATGGAAAACAGTATGGAGATTCTTCAAAGAACTAAAAGTAGGTCTACCATTTGATATAGCAAACCCACTACTAGGTTTCTACCCAAAGTAAAATAAGTACTTTTATCTAAAAGATACCTGCACTCAAATGCAGCACAATTCACAATTGCAAAGTTGGGGAATCAACCCAAGTGACCATCAATTCATGAGTGGATTCACAAATGTGGTATATGTATGCCATGGAGTACTACTCAGCTAGAAAAAGAATGCATTAATTCCTTCATAGCAATTTGGATAGAACCGGAGACCATTATCCTAAGTGAAGTATCCCAAGAATGGAAAAACAAATACCACACATATTCTCTGATAAACTGGAACTAACTGATGAGCACACATGTGTACAGAGAGAAGTAAGTCATTGGGAATCAAGCAGGTAGCAGTAGGGGTGGGGCACAGAAGGGGCAAACACCTAGTTAGCAGATACAATGAATCCTATTTGGGTGATGCTATTACTGGTAGCCTTGACTCAAGCATTACAAAAGCTATCCATGTAACAAAAACACTTAATATTTTGAAATAGAAAAAGAAAGCCTTTAAAAGTAGCATTTTAGAGATTGAACTCAGAGAAAGATCACTTTTGGGATCACCCTCACAGGTACCATGGACTGCGGTGTGGTCTTCCCCAGGGAGCTCACCATTTCTTTCAAAACGAGTTGGAGAGGCCTCAGGGTGGCTTATATTTCCCTACCTTGACCACATCTGGGGACATCACATACCCACATTGTCTTTAGTGTCACCCTTCCTCCTGGTGCAGTCCCTGAAGCCACACATTAGTAGCTTCCTTAGACTACACAAGTTGTCTCAGTCTTTGGGCTACCAGTAATAGCAGGACATGCTCCATGATGGAGAGCAGTGTTTTTTAAGTTTCCTCATTTCCTCCAAAACACCAAGGTCGATAGATAGTTGGACAATTCAGAATGACCTGTCCTTTACTAATTAAGTCATAGATGGCTTCTTTGTGAGCACAGGGTAGAAAGACTGGGCTCTCAAAAAACATTTGCCATGAAGCTCTCACTAGCACATGACACAACTATAGCATAGTAGTTTTCTTTGATTCCTGATACCAACTGGGCTGCTGTACTGTATTTTACAGTTAGTGATCAAGATACTGAGTTCCATTTAAAAAAAAAAAAAAACGACTTCTGTACTTAACTCATAAGACTTACACAGTTGGGTCTGTTTGACATGCATAAACACTTGCCATTTTTCTACACATCTGGGCCTTGAGAAAATTCAGAGAACTTCTCTCTCCAATCAGATTGACAACATTTTTTAGACCCAAAGGAACTTGATTCAAGCGGTTTTTCTTACATGAATTTTCCAAGGCTTGGCTGGCCAACTTGCCAGGTGGCAATTCATTGGAGTTTATAGCAGAATGAATCTTTGATTGAAGTACCTGGGTCAAAGATAAAAAAAAAAAAAACACAAAAAAACCAAGAGCAGTTCGTACAACACAGCAGCTGGTATTATAAACTCCTTGCATAAAACAACAATTTGCGACATGTATAGACTTATCATTAGTGTTTTTGGAACAATAAACCTCTCATTTGATTGCACCATTTCAAATGCTTGATGGAGTGTATTGTGATACCTAATTTAGTTGTTCCTGAATGGCAGCACGGATGATGTTCCCTGTCTGCATTTGCAGTTCATCAAATGTCTGCCATTTTCCCATGATGAGAAATGATTCCAGAAGGAAAAGAGAAGATAGAAAGTGAAAAGTAATGGAAACTGTCACGGAGAAATGTAGGCCCGGGCAAGGTGGTGGGCTCCAGGCAGACAACACTGGCGCCCAGGCTGGTCAGCCCTCTCAGGGGCAGGTTCTGTGCCCTGCTGCCCCAGAACCCAGCTGTGAAGCACCTGTGTCCAATGGGCATTGCGGTGGGTTTTGTCTGCTCAGCACGTATTCAATTCCCGGTAACAGCACCTCCTTTCCTTTGGGTCTCTCTTCCATCTATACCTGACACCCCCACTCCCACCCCAGCACTCATGAAGTCAGCATGTAAACCATGGTGGACCAATTTTAATGTACTTTCCCCTCCTAGAATGATGATTGGCTCAGGAACAGGCATATGAGCAAAGTCAGATCAATCAGATTCTGTCCACAGCCTTGGCCAAACTAGTTGGAGAGACAGCTTGCTCTTATTTCTGGCTCACAAGACATAAACACGGAGACCTATAGCACCCATTGTCCTACTATGTGGAAAGAGCTTCCCTGAGGCAGGAGGGGGCAAGAAGAGTGGCCAAAGAAAAGCAGGGGCCAGACATGGAGGGAGTTTCACAGAGCTCTCATACTCAAAGTCCCTGTATCCAGAAAAGAAATCCACCTTTGGACTCCCCATGTATATAAGCTAATACATTCCAATTCTTCCATCTCTTGATATAGCTGTTTGACTTGGGTCTCTTTCACTTAAAGAGTTCCAACAAATATGGTTGTTTAAAAATGCAATTTCAATGAAGGAATCAATCAAGATTTTCCACAACTCATTCTATCATAGCTCATGTGTAGAGCCGACTCATGCTAGATTTTTGCTTTTAGAATATACAAAATGTAGCACATTGTCTTTTTATGGGAGTGATAAAAATCTCATTAGGGTAGAGCCAGTCAAAAGGCCATTTTCTTTTTTACACTTGGAATGAAATTGTGTTCAAATGCTGAAGTGAGGATGCCGCCATCCTTTGCTGCCATAACAGACTCAGGTGTGCACAGCAACATCCTCTCAGACGAAGGCAGAGAGTTGCCATTAAAGATGGAAGGTTGTCCTGTATAAAAATCATCCCTTTCTCAACACTTGTATCCTGGACTCCATTTCAGGTCTCCATTATTTCTACTTTTGATAAAGTTTTGAGTTATATTTCACAAACTGTGTAACCCACCAATTTAAAGTGTATATGTGATTCAGTGGTGTTCAGTATATTTGCAGAGCTGTGCAACCATCACCAAAATCAACTTTCATCACGGTCCCCCGAAAACTCTGTACCCTTTGGCAGTCACCCTCAGTGCCTCCTCCCCTCTGTCCTTGGCATCCGCTGGTCTGCTTTTTGTCTCTATAGACTTGCCTGTTTTGAAATTTCATATAAATAAAATCATACAATACAGTAGGACCTCTGTTAGTTGACCACCCAAGGGACTGTGACAAACTGGTCAACACAGAGAGGTGGTCAACCTAAGGAACTAGGCCTGCTGTGTTGATACATATGGGAGGTGCCTGTCCAGTCTATGAAAATCAGGTCAGCGTAAGGAGGTGGTGAGCTATGGAGGTTCTTCTGTATATGATCTTTCGTGACTTTTACTTAGTGTCACATATTCAACATTCATCTATGTAGGTATCACTACCTATTTCTTGTTATGGTAGAACAATGTTCTATTCTAGGGGTGCCACATTTTGTTTATTCATTTATTCACTGATGGGCATTTGCATTGTGTCCACTTTTGGGCTATTGTGAATACTATTGCTATGAACATTCATGGATCATGTTGGTCTGGACATATGTTCTCGTCACTCTTGGGCATATACCTATAAACAGAAATGCTGGGTCATATGATAACTCCATTTTTAACTCACAGAGGAATTATCATACTGTTTTCCAAAGTGGCTACACCCTTTTATATCCCCACCTAAAGTGCATGAGTCTTACAATTTTTTCCCTTTCTTTCCAGCATTTATCACGTGTTACTTTGGTTGTAGTCATCCTAGTGGGCACAAAGGGGCACCTCACTGTGGTTTTGATTTGCACATCCCTGATGGCTAGAACAGCTTTTCCCATGTGTGGTAGCCATCTATATGTTTTCTGTGACACAATGTCTGTGCAGATCACTTACCTATTTTTTAACTGGGTCTGATCACTTTGACAGCCATGGCAAGGGCACATTGGTGAATATAACTCGGCCTCGGGTTTTGCTTGAAAACACACTCCAAAAGGATTTTATTAATAAGGATGTGTTGTATCCTACATTGTATCCTACTGCACTGAGCCTACCTGTGATATAGTATTGGGAGAATTTAAATGGCTCCATTCACCCTTTGTTCTGTGTTGTATGTTAAGGGAAAACATTCCTTAGAATAACACATAAGCACAAGTCTGGACTCTACTCTGTACTGGAGCACCATTCTCATGTCATTTCCTATACTGATCTTGCTTATATAGAATGCACGTCTGAACAATGTTCAGAAGTAGCACATGAATTCCCAGGCTGGGATATGAGATTAAAAAAAATTATAAGTGATTTTAAATGTTTTTTCAAATATGTTCCATGTTGCAGGACTTAAGCTAAACGGAAGGACCATTCTCTCCCTTCTTTAAAACCCTCTCTCCCAGGAGTATAAGTAATAAACCCCACTAGTGGCTGACTGGGTACTGAAGAAGAATGAGGTATCTATGTTCATTCTCAGGTGACAGCATAGCAGTGGTGCCATCCTCTGAGGAAAAGAGAAGTGGTATGCCTGGTAGAAACGACAGCCATTGGCTCCAACCTTGGTGCTGTCTATCTCTGGGCAAAATAACTTTCTTTGTCTCCATTTCTATAACTGTAAATTAAGAATAGTAATAGTACTTACCTCATAGGATTAATGTAAAAACCAAATGATTTAAGATACATAAACCACTTAAGACTGCATGTATTTACAAATAGTGCTCTCCTTAATTAACATCATCATTATCATCCCTGAGAAATGCAGGAGGATGAGGAATTTAAGAGAAGGTAGGTGAGCTGTTAATAGGCTCTACTTTGGACTTACGCACTTTGGAGTACCTGTGGGACAGCCAGTTAGAGGCCTAGTTGATATGTATGAAATTGGCCTGTAGCTTAACAGCAATATCAGCACTGTGGATGTGGCTTATGGAACTGTTAGTCTCCAGGATATAGCTGAATGCCTGCACTGGATAAGAACACACATGGACAGCAGGTGGAGTGAGAAGAGAATAGGGTCAAGGCCAATGCCTTACAAAGAAATACAAAGGGAGAGAAGCTAGCAACAAAAGCTCATGGCTGTTGAGTATGAAGATACTGGGGATAATGCTATGTGAAATTAAGGGAAGAGAGGTTTAATAGAGGGAGTGGTCCATAATACTACAGGATCTAGAAAGATCAAATAGTGTGGGGGATTAGCAAGCCTATTCAATGAAGTCATTAAGAGTTCACTGGCAGCATTAACTAGAGCATTTTCAGAGGAAGGGGCCTCCCACACTCAGCTGATGGCTGCACTGAAGTTGGAGGACATGATGTGGCTCATAATTACATGATTTCCTCTGGCAGAAAAGAAAGTAAATGGTTGGTGTTAAGAATTCAGGGAGTTGGCTTGGCACCTGTAGCTCGGTGGCTAGGACGCCAGCCACATACGCTGGAGCTGGTGGGTTTGAATATAGCCTGGGCCTGCCAAACAATAATGACAACTACAACTAAAAAATATCCGGGAATTAGGTGGTGGGCACCTTTAGTTCCAGCTACTTGGGAGGCTGAGGCAAGAAAATTGCTTGAGCCCAGAGTTTGGGGTTTGGGGTTGCTGTGAGCTGTGATGGCACAGCATTCTACAGGGTGGGGTGGGTGGGGGCAACATAATGAGACTCTGTCTCAAAAAAAAAAAAAACAAACAAAAAACAAAAAACAGAATTCAGGGAGCTGAGTTGGACACGAGTACCTCTTTTCCTCCAGGCCGTCAATGCAAGAAGCTTATTCCAAGGAAGAGTAATTTGAAGAAAGGAATGAAGCCAGTGCTTGCTAGTAACTTGGCAAGTAATTCCAGTGGGAGGCCTTTTGGATAAAACCAAATTGGAATCTGGACCTGAAGATGTGGCCTGGCCCTCGCACTTCAGCTTCTTACTTTTATCACATGGAAGGAAGAAGTCAAACAGGTGGAGGGGAAGTGCCCTTCCAGGGTGGGGGCAGGACAGAAGGGGGAAATGGGCATGGCTGCAGTCCTGTCAAGGCACAGGCATCCTGCTTACTACTAAACTATGGCCCAATGGGAAGGCTGAGTATTTCTTCACAATTTTACCCTCTGAGTAATTCCAGAAATTTGACATAAGGAGCCCAACTATCCCCCTCCCTCCCTGAGCAGTCTGACTGAACTGAGGTTGGGGGTTAGCAGGGTATATATGCCAGAGGATGTGGTTTCTCTATCAAGCGCTTGATCCCTAAAACAATACTTCCTTGATCTTTTAAAAAGTTCATAATCATAGATTCATGAAAGATATTATATTCCTCATAGAACCCCATGAAATATTGATACATTTAATTATAGGAATAATTTTAGGCAGAAAATGCGGCTCTATTATATGCCACAATATAAAATCATAACCACAAACACACATCCATAAAAGAATGCTGCTGAATTAAGAGTGATTGGCTGTTTGCATTAACTTTTGCTTGCTACGAATTCATTTCATTTGTCATCAGCTGGCACTCACTAGCAGACAAGCAGTAGCAGGTGCAAAAAGGCTAGAAAATTTTGGCAAAGAAAAGCTTAAAATTGTGAAAATTTTATCCATTAAGTTATATTTTCTAGAAATTGCAAAACCCCAGCAATTATTCCAATTTAGTGATGGAACATATCCGTTTGGCAGAGACTGAGAATCTCTAAACTAGTTCTAAAAATTTTATACTACAGATTGTCCGGTACCACAGAGGCTGTGTCTTCTCTATTAAAAGATTCTATATTAATGAAGGAGCTCAGATTTGCTTTGGCAGTGGTCTGAGAACAGCTAAAATGAAGGCCATCATGTAGCTGTTTGTACTCCCCATTTCCTGTTACCAAATGGAAATGAACTTTTCAACTCTTGTACCCTTTCTCATACTAACTTTCCAAAAATGTTTAGCTTCTGACTATTGTATTCTCCTAAATTGTTTATGGAGTAAATTTTTCATTTCCACTAGAGTATAGGTATTGGGGCAAAGTCTCTTTATTAATTGCTATGCCCTTGGTAGCTATATTAGGGCCCAGCACATAGTAGATGCTTAATAAACATTTATTTGTTCATTAAATGATGTTCATTGAGAACTTGCTTATTAATAAGTTCTCAGTGAATGCCATTCAACTTCACTGAAGTTGTAGAAGCATGGTATTTGGGATGGTATGACTTTTGGAGTAAAACATAGCTATTATAAATTTGATCTCAGTTTACTATCTTAGACACAAAACTTAATATCTCAAAATTTATTTACACATCTGTTAAATTGAGGCTCCAATACTTAGTTTTTACAGCACTGTCATGAGAATTAAGTTGCTGTAAGCATTAATATGGTGTCTTGCATATAGGAGTTAATAAATGACAGCTATTGTTATTCCAGACTACAAATGAGATTTCTTACAATTTCATATACTTATTAAATTGCATGATCATAAAGCAGTGTGGATTTATTTTAATATAATACAAATTTGACAATTTGGTTTTCATGTTTTTAAAAACTATGTAAATTTGCTTATTAACACAGTTTAGAAATTAGCAGTACACTTAGTGAGAAACAATTGCTTATATCTAACTTAATCCTCTACTGTTAAAAATTAAAAACAAAGCCTTTTGTCAAAGAAATAAAACTTTTAGATGCAGAGAGATTAAAAAAACTCAGAAAACATTTTTTGCCTTCTTTTATTGATGAGCCTTCACTAATTAACTAGATTCTTTATGATTACCACTTAATGCAAAATAGACAGACCTTGGGTTGATAGTCAATTTTCTAAGTTGATTTACCTATAAAAGGAACTACTGGGAACTATTTATACAATGGAACATGGTGATTTACCACTTTCAAGTTTAAGTAAATAAAAGGAAGGCATATGAAACCAATAAGAAGATCATACCATCAGGCTTCATAAAGGAACTGAAATCATTGGAGCATTTGAGCTAAATTTCAGAAAGTGGATGGGCCTTAAGATAATTAAAATGGTAGCACTCTTTTTGGCCACCAGGTGGAGCTACTTTTCTGTTTGTGGCAAAGCTCTAGGTGGGTCAACCATCCCCCTCTTGCTCTTTTCCATACAACCCTGGACTTGAATAGATTTAATTGTCCAGTGTATTACTACATGCTTACCACAGATGATATTAAATGTTATCTCCAACCTGGTACTAGGGAGAAACAGCAAATATTAATAATAAAGATGAGTCTAGAAATCTGGGAGGGGAGATGGTCTTAGGAAGTGGCCTAATCTATATATCTGAATCTAAGGATATCTATAATACACAATTTCATCAATCTACTCTGTAGCTTCCAAATTTCTATCATTCAAGATGGTTTTATTAATCCCATTGGTTCCTATTTAAAATGTAAATAATTCGTCTTTTAAACCACTATCTATTGAACACCTGCATCATACCCTGTACAACAATCCTGATTAACATATAATCATATTATATGATTATGAGCCTACTCATGAGAAAAGTCTCCTCTATAGAGAGTGAGAGGTACAGATAGTAAAGAGAAAACACGGAAAATTTAGAACATGGGGTAAGTGTGTATAGCTTAATAAAAAAATTTTGGTTGTAACAGAACACAATTTGAACTATCTCAAGAAGTCATCATTTCAAAGAATCAGCTTTTGGTTTTGTTGATTTTCTCTAGTTTTATTTTCAATTTTATTAGTTTCTCCTTTAATTTTCATTACAACTTTTCTTCTGCCTGCTTTAGGCATAAGTTGTTCTTCCTTCTCTAGTTCCTTAAGCTAGGAGCTCAGGTTATTAATTATAGATTTTTTTTATTTTATTCGTTCAAATTTATGCATATAATGCTGTGGATTTTTCTTTAAGCACTGCTATCCTGCACTCCGTCTATCTGGCAAGTTATAGTTTCATTTAGTTCAAAGTATTTTAACATATCTCTTGACACTTCTTTGTTCCACATGTTATTTAGAAACGTACTGCTTAATTTTAAGATATTCTGCAATTTCTGGTTATGTTTCTTTTATTGGTTACTAGTTTAATTCCACTGTGGTCTGAGAATATACTTTGTAGGATTTATGTACTTTTAAAGATGCATTTTATAGTCCAGGATATGGTCTATCTTAAAGTTCCATGTGAGCTTGAGAAGGATGTGTATTCTGCTGTAGCTGGAGTAGTCTGTAAATGTCAATTAGATCAAGTTGATTGATAGTACTGTTCAGGTCATATATATCCATACTGATTTTCTGCCTGCTTGATCTATGAGTTATTGACAGAGGGGTGTTGAAGTCTCTAACTATAATAATGGATTTGTCTATTTCTCCTTTCAGTTCTGTCAGTTTTTTGCCTCATGTATTTTTACAGTCTATTTTTAGGTGCCTACACTGTTTTGTCTTCTTGGAGAATTGACCCCCTTATCATTATGCCCTTCTTTATCCTGATGACCTTCTTTGTTTTAAAGTCTGTTATGTTTAAAATTAATGTAGCTATTTCAGCTTTCTTTTAATTACTGTTAGTATGGTATATCTTTCTTTATAACCCTTTACTTCAAAACTACTTAAGTCTTTATAGTTTAAGGTAGATATCTTATAGATAACATAGAGTTGGATCTTGTTTTTATTTTTGCTTTATTATTCCATTCTAACAATACCTTTTATTTGGCATATTTAGACTTCATATTCAAAGTAATTACTGACATAATTTCTACCATATTTGTAACTTTTCTATGGATATTTGGTTTTTGTTACTCACCTCCCCCTTTCTGCCTACTCTGGTTTTAATTGAGCATTTTACATAATTCCATTTTATTTTTCTCTTAATAAAAAAATTATACTTCTTTTTAGTATTTGTTAGTGGTTGTCCTAGAGTTTGCAATATACTTATTAGATTTTAGAACATTTTTGGTAAAATATGCTTACAAAAATTTCTTATAATTTTAACCTTTTTTTGGTGTACAGTTCAGTGGTATTAAGCACATTCACATTGCTTTATAATCATCCAGAAATTCTTCACCTTTTCAAAATGAAGCACTATATCCAGTATGCAATATACATTTTAAATCTATTATCACCTTCATATAACAGTATGTTCTTTTTGTATAGTACAGATAACTTAAAGTATTCTCAGTCCATACCTCCTGTCTTTTGTGACATTGTTACTATTCATTTCCCTGATCCATATGCTATAATCACTAAAACACTATTACTGTTATTTATTTTCTTAAATTTTATTGTATATATTTAAGGTATACAACATAATGCTACAAAATACATATATAGTGAAATGGTTACTATTGTGGACAAAATTAACATAACTACTATTTTACACAGTTACCTACATTCCCTTCTTGTACCAAGAGCAGTTGTAATCTACTTATTTAGCAAAAACACTAAACATGATACACTATTATTATTGCATTTTGTAGTATAATCCAATATTATTATATTGGGGTCCTATAAATGTGGTGCTAAGGGTAGGAGAAGGGAAGCATTCTATAATCTTCTATTTAAATCTCAGTGTTTTAGTGGGCCTGAGTCTTGAAGTTGTGACCTTAACAGGTGTTTTCTCTATGGTATAGCTTATTGTCCCTGCCTCCTCCTCCCTTCTCTGGATGAAGCATACCTAACCCGTTTCCTTAAAGTCCTATCTACCAGTGAATGTTTCTTTTCTCCTCTCTTAGGTGGTACAGGAAATCTGGAGGAAGGAGTTGGAAGAATGTCCATTCCCCTACTGTATAAGGCTCTGGCAAAGTCCTTTCTCCTAGATGTAAGGTTTTTTTCTCTGTTTGTTTATTTGTTTTTCATGGAGAAGTCACTGGGTAAATTTTATTATGATGATTCTTTTCTTGTCCTTGCCAGAGCCATGACAGATCTTTCTGGTATCTCAATTATGAAAACCTGGTGGGGTTTCTGGAGACTACTCAGAAGGTGAGCCCCCCACCCCAGACTGTGATCCTCATAAATTTTAAAGAAAGTCCAAAGAAAGTAATTGGTTTTATGTTCTAGATTTTTCTTTAAGGATGGGAATGTTTCCTAAGCTCTTTATTTGTGAGAGCTGATACTGAAAGTTTCTTTCTCAAGAAACTGAGATGTATTTATCTATATAAGAAATTCATGAGAAAGGGAGTCAAATCTGGCTTCAGTAATCACTGAGACTATAGCCTTGAAAACTGCCTTTCTACATTTTGGCTTCTCCCTATGACAGCGCTATTTACTAATGCCAGCCATCAATCTGTTTTCTCCATGGATGCAGACAATTCTGAACTTGGATCTTCCTCATCAGCTTCAAAAACCACCATCACCACCAATAATAATTATAAATTCTGAAAGAGAATCATGAATGGATCAACTTGTTTCACATGTCCATAGCCTGGACCAATCACTATGGCTGTGGAGGGGCAAGCCTATGACTGTCCCAGCATGAGCTATGTGTAGACACCTAGTGCCCGGGGAGATGGAACTGTTTCCAGAAACCTTAATGGAGATTCTTAGGAGGCACAGATAGGAGGAGAATGTGGGAGGAAAAAGGAAGCCATTTGAGAAAGGGGAGTGTAGGAAGGAAAAGAAAGCCTAATGACCCATGCCCTGTAAGGGGAAATGGGGAATAGCTCCTTCAAGGCAAATTTGCCTAATTTACAATTTCCTCAGCTTACAAACTCCTTTTAATCCTTTGGAATGTTCATGAGAACGGATGATTTCCAATCTCACCTCTCACAGTCCTTACTGAAGTGGATAACTGAGTCTATTCATCTGACAATGCATTTAAACTGAGTTATTGTGACAAGGGATTTCCATTATCTATTTCATTGAGTTGCAGACTGTCAGGATAAATCTCACGTGGGAAGAAGATCAAAGTTGCTTTCTTTTATTTCCCGTTTTTATATTCCATGAATGCCTGGACTCAGGTTGGTTTAACGCATAACTCAGGACAGAAGAGCAAGGTGGTGATTTCTACCATAAGCTCCTAAAGCCCCCAACTCATGTAAAAATAGAAGTGAAAATCTCCTGAGATGACAGTTTCTGGCAGCTCAACCTGGATGAAATTGCTTTTTTAAAAAAAGTAATTAATGTTTGCTCATTCAAGTTTGACCTGTAATGGCCTGAATCTCCTGAAAAATTTAAAAAATAGGAACAAAAGTTTCAATAAAACTTTCTGTAAAAATAATTAGAAGGTGTGCAAGTTCTACTGTTAAATACAACTTGAACTGGTTTAAGCAAAAAAGGACATTTATAGCCTCACCCTCAAATATATACTCTGTGTGTGTGTGTGAGACAGAGAGAGAGAAAGAGAGAGAGATTGATTTCAATTCTAGGATTTTAAATGTTGTCATTAGGACCTATTCTTCCATCTCTTGAATTTGTTCTTTGTAGCTGGCTTAATCCTCAGCTTACCTCCTTATGAGCTGATGTCTAGTGGAAGAGAAAATATGTGTCTCTCTTACAAAGCCATCAAATCTAAAGACTGAACCTCATTGGTTAGACTGGGTCACATGTATAAACCTCAATCGATAGAGGACAATATCTGTATTTTGACTGGGTAGGAGAGTGTAGTCAGTTTGTATAATAATATCATAATTAACAACCCCCTTGGCTGGGTTTTATCACCAAAGTAGAAGTAATACATATAACAAAAGGGATGATAATAACAACATACACTTATAAAGTGCTCAGTATGTGCCCAGCACTCTTCGGAACATTTAAAATAGTTTAACAAATTTACAACCTTCTTATCACAACCTCATGAGAAGACAGAGAGGTTGTATAACTTACCAAAGGTTATGTAGCTAATAAGTAGTAGTACCAGGATTTGAACTTAGGCAATCTGGTTCCAGTGTGAGAGCAGTTATCATAGTTATCATTACTCTCTTTAAGGAGGTGATCAATGAAGTCCAGGGGGCTCCTCTAGAACACAGGGTATAAGAACACTCAATTGTCAATATCCCTTCTAGGAAGTTATTTCTCCCTATGCCCTTCAGTTGACTGACATCCCTGATCCTAGATTTCCCCATAGCCTATTTAGAAAATCAACACATCTGGGATCAAAGACGGAAAATCTCTACTTTTAATTTATGTGCACTATTTTTATTCTGTTTCTCTAGTCTCAGCCTCAATAGACGGATTTCTACAGAGAAAAATTAGGTTGGAAGTGAACCCATGTCTCATCCTTTCTATTTCTCTCTTTAAAAAAAAGTCTTCACTTTATAATTTAGAAGCCAGCCTGTTCCTCCATTCTCATGAATTCTGTTCTTTTTCTCCTCAAACCCCACTGACCAGGAAGTCTGCAGATCAATTTCACCCTCTGCAGCTATGCAAACCATCTGCAGTACCCCAGACAGCAGATGAGTTTCAAGGGAATCCTAAAGAGAATTAGGATGGGCAAATCAAAACATCTTGTTTCAGCCTTTTACAGATATTTATGGAGTTTGTGGGAAAAATAGACTGAAAAAATTTGAAAATCAGGAGAATCAATGGGAAAAGGGAGAACATCAGAATTTTTGGAGTTAGAGACTCTGAGTAACCTAGTTTGAAAGGAAAAAAGAATAGTTTGATGAATTCAGTAAAAAATATTTTATAAAAGTATGTAAGTGTGATTTTTAACTAAATGAACTGATATATTACAAGGTTCAACCAGACATGTATCTTTTTCCTAAAATAGCTTGTGCTATGTAACAAACCACCCAAAGGCCAGTGGTATAAAAAAACAATAATGTCTTATTCCTCATCAGTCTGCAGGCTGATGGGGTTGGCTGTCTACATGGGCTTAGCCAGGGACAGCTTTGCCTCACGTGCTTTTCTTTATCCTCCGTAATTAGCAGGTCAACTTGGGTGTGGCCTTCCCATGATGATGGCAGGAGATCAAGAGGTCAATCTTAGCTGTATAAGCACTTTTTAAGTTTCTGCATGACTTATATGTCTTCAGCTTTCCATTAGCCAAACCAAGTCACACGTAAAACCTAGCATTAAGGTATGAGAAGCACATCCTACCCAAATAGGATGATACTGAAAAATTACACACAAAAAAACCCAAGTGGATATAGGGAGGGAAAAAGAATTCAGGCCTTTAATGTCATCTACCACGTCCTATCATTCAGCCTATGCTGATTAGACTTATGGGTGGTAGTTGACAAGAGATGAGCCCTAAAATACTTTTTGGTTGACAAGAGGCCTACCCATCTCGTGAGTGAGCCAATCAGATACTAATGGAAGCTAACACCTCATCATGCTTACTTACTACATGCCAGCCAGTGCTCTAACTATCATCTATATCTACTTAATTCTCACAAGGACATGAGGAGACACCATTGTTAGCTCTATTATACTCAATGAGAATACCGAAGCACAGAGAAGTAACCTGCCCAGTTGGTAAGCAAAAGAACTGCTAAGTAGAAGGACCAAGATTCAAATCTGGACAGTCTGACTACAATACTCATGCAATTAACCCATTAGTTTTTTTTTCCATTGGAGAGAAATGGAATTTGCAAAATAGTAGTGAAGCAGAGGTTATAAGGATGTCATGGTCAGCCTAAGCCACGTGCAAGCTTTGTTTAAAAAGGGAGTGAGGAAATATGTAGAGGTTGAGACAGTTGGTATAGAAAGAGGAGGAAAAGAGATGTAGGAAGAGATGTGGGAAGAGCTGAGTCAGGCCATGGGGAGAGAAGGTGAATGAATCCCTGACAAGTCCCCAGGGCTAACTTCTCTGGAAAAAGAGAAGTGATGAAATAACGATAACAGATTCCTGGAAAGTGTATTGCCTGCTACTAACCATTTAGTTTGGAAAGTGCTAAGAATAAAAGACTGGAAAAATGTTATGATTTAAAAACTTAGCTTGCTACAGTTGTAGACTTCTTATAAACATTTTTAAAATCAATTTTTGATTTCCAAAGTATGAAAGAGGTAAAAGCAGAATGTTTCTGGTTGAATGAAGATGATACGTCTTCCAGGTGGCCCTTCCTTCAGGTTATCCTTCCCCCTCACTGCTCTGAGATGAGCTCTGTTGAACCATCAGGATCCTTCGGATACTCTTTAAAAAGCATTGACCCATACCTAGCCAAATGGTTTCTTATGGGGCCCACTAGTAACCAATTTAGGTATGTTAGATTCCATGGGTTATTGCAATTACTCAACCCTGTAGTTGCAGTATACTACATAAATGATTGCACTTTATTTATGGACACCAAAATTTGAATTTGGTGTCATTTTGTGTGTCACAAAATATTATTTTCTTACTTTTTTCCACCTGTTTAAAAATATAAAAACCATCCTTAGTTCACAGGACATGTTTGGTAAACAGATTTGGCCTGTGGACCACAGATTGCTAAGCCCTGAAGTAGACTTTGTCAAGGGACCCTGGGTAAGAACTCTGCCCTTGCTTAGAGGTGGGGACAGGGATAAGGTTAGATATAGGCTAAGATAGAGTATGACTTGAGTACTTGAGGTAGATATTCCCATCCCTGAAGATTTGTTTTCTACCAACTCACAGCTATTTTCTGTCCTTCCAACCCCTTCTTATTTATTGTGGAACAAAATAAGAAGATTAGAAAACTCATCTGAGATTCTGCAGGTGTCAGATCCTTTTCTGAGAGCAAGTTTTGATCTGAGGGGCTAGGGAAGGAACAGCTAGGCATTTCCATTCTCTAGCTTTAATTAAGATTCTGTGAAAGAGACTTAGGTAGAGGCAGCACAGAGAACTTCACTGCCTTGCCTGGAGCCAAGGCTGGTTGAAAATCTAAAGAAGCTTCCTAACTTACAGTTCCAGAACTGTATTGCCAACTTTGAATTTACTATGCCACTGTCCAGTGGAGCAAGCTTGGATGACCCAAATCTAACAGTTCCTGGCAACTCTGCCATGTCAGAGTCATGTGACAAATGCTTCTGGAGTAGCTCTTGTTTCTTCCTCCCCATTTGGAGCCAAGAAACATAAAAAGGGGAAATGCAAGAAAGAAGAAACTCAAGGTCCTAAGAAGGCCTCACATGTCATCAGCTTTATAGCAACTGAGAATTTGACTATATTTTTATTTTCATCTAAATCCCCTTTGTGGCCAATGTTAAAAGCTTGGGCTGTATCTTGATGTATCAGACTTATTTTTTTAAAAGTCATTTTCAGAATAAAAATAAAAGATGACAAGCTCCTCTATTTTGATTGATCACATTTGTTAATTGCTTGACCAGTCAAGTTAGAATGACTTGAGTGTCAAGTTAACCAAAAAAGTCAAGCGGTTTTCTATAGATGAAGCCACAGGATATAAAAGGGATGGAATAATTAATCCTCCTTGAAATTTCTACTTCCCTTTTTCTTTCTACAGAAGCACTTCACAAATCAGTCTTCCTGTACTCAATCCTGCCACACCAGCTGACTTAACCTAAACCATTGCTTTCCTTCTTATGTGAAATAGAGATTGAACAAAATAGCCTCTAAAATACCTGTTGAAGGGCCAGGTGTGATGGCTCAGACCTGCCATCTTAGCACTTTGGCTGGGTGAGGCAAGAGAATCCCTTGAGCTCAGACGTTTGATACCAGCCTGATCAAGAGCGAGATGTCATCTCTACTAAAAATAGAAAAACTAGCTGGACATGGTGGCCAGAGCCTGTAGTCCCAGTTACTCAGGAGGCTGAGGCAGGAGAATCTCCTGAGCCCAAGATTTTGAGGTTGCTGTGAGCTATGATGCCATAACTCTCTAGCCTGGTGACAGAGTGAGAGTCTGTTTTTTAAAAAAAAAAATTAATAAAATAAAATACCTGTTGGAAACCTATCATCAAACTTTGGAAACTATGATAAAATGATAATTTGTGAAACCCTTTTTACTTTTTGGCAACAGTCACACTGCCTTACAGGATTATGTGATCTGTGTTAGGAGGAGACCTAGTTCAATGAAAACATTATTCTACTCATGACACAGGAAAGTGGTTAAGAGAAAATAAAAAGCACATATCTAAAAAAAAGAAAAAGCACATATCTAAGAAAGATATGTTGGGGAATCAGCAGTTACACTGACTAATTGTATTTCTGCAAACTCTAACTATTCTATAAAGAGATTAAAAAAAATCTTAATTCATGATTTCCCCTGAAGCTGTCATTTGGTCTCAGTGGGTGGTCAGGAAGTGAAGTGCAAAACATCAGCCTCTGCATCTCAGCCAGCCTTCCCTTTGATCAAAGTTGGAGCCCAGACAGGAAACAATATGCTCCTTGCTTTACTGCCATTGTGGATTGTTCATTAGTTTTAATTATTTTCTAAGATCTAGAGGAAGCCATCAAAAAAAATTAATCATGAATGGAAGGCAAGGCAGTCTTCTGTGACCATAAAAATGCATAAAGTGTTTTGGATTATGGACTTTTTATGATTTACACTCAAATTTGAACTGAAAGGGGCATATGGTATATCAACATTTATTAAAAAAGCATGGGAATTTATGATAAATTATAAGTTCTGTTATAAAATCAAATTAGTTGCCTTTCTATTATGTTCTTATGGCTAAATTTGTGAGGATGTATGTGGAGGAATTGTAAGACCCAGATTTTCAGCTTTCAGTGCCATTTTGTTGTTAGACTATAGAACTTCCCCTTTCCTACCTCCCCGCTGCCATCTTAGATCTGCTTCCCCTAAACTCAGGCCTTTCCCCGAAATCAAGCATCCTAATCAACCAATCAAAAC
>CAUYQV010067075.1:0-11471 GCA_963574575.1 Galagoides demidoff
CAACTCCTGGGCTCAAGCGAGTCTCCTGCCTCTGCCTCCCAAGTAGCTGGGACCACAGGCGCCCGCCACAACGCCCAGCCATTTTTTGGTTGCAGCCATCATTGTTGTTTGGCGGGCCCGGGCTGGGGATTCGAACCTGCCACCATAGGTGTACGTGGCTGGCACCTTAGCCGATTGAGCCACAGGCGCCGAGCCGATTTGCTAACTTCTTTCTGAAGTGTAAGGTAGTTTTTAAGAAATATATTTTTAGGGCGGTGCCTGTGGCTCAGTCGGTAGGGTGCCAGCCCCATATACCGAGGGTGGCGGATTCAAACCCAGCCCCAGCCAAACTGCAACAACAACAAAAAAGAGTAGCCAGGCCTCATGGTGGGCACCTGTAGTCCCAGCTACTCAGGAGACTGAGGCAAGAGAATCACCTAAGCCTAGGAGATGGAGGTTGCTGTGAGCCGTGATGCCACAGCACTCTATCGAGGGTGATAAAGTGAGATTCTGTCTCTACAAAAAAAAAAAAAAGAAATGTATCTTTGGGCTCAGTGCCTGTGACTCAAGCAGCCAAGATGCCAGCCACATACACCTGAGCTGGCGGGTTCATATCCAGCCTGGGCCTGCCAAACAACAATGACAGCCGCAAGCAAAAAAACAGTCAGACATTGTGGCAGGTGCCTGTAATCCCAGCTATTTGGGAGGTGGAGACAGAAGAATCGCTTCAGCCCAGTAGTTGTAGGTTGCTGTGACCTGTGATGCCACAGCATTCTACCCAGGGTGACAACTTGAGGCTCTGTCTTAAAAAAAAAAAAAAAAGAAAAAAAGAAATGTATCTTTGGGTCTGAGGCAAGAGAATCGCCTAAGCCCAAGAGCTGGAGGTTGCTGTGAGTTGTGACGCCACAGTACTCTACCATGGGTGACAAAGTGAGACTGTCTCTCAAAAAAAAGAAAAAAAAATGCATCTTTGACCAGAGTGAAATATGCCTGCTGGTCTGAGTGGAGTGGTGTTCACAATTAATTGATCACAACCATTTATAGATTCTTTTGTTCCTTCTTTACTCCCATTGGTTCACTTGACTAGCCTTTAAAAAACTTTTTTTAAAAAGTAGAGTATGGGGCAGCATCTGTTGCTCAAAGGAGTAGGGTGCTGGCCCCATATACTGGTGGTTCAAACCTGGCCCCAACCAAAAAGTGCAAAAAAAAAAAAAAAAAGTGGAATATGGGCTTGGCACCTGTAGCTCAGCGACTAGGGTGCTGGCCACATATACCGGGGCTGGTGAGTTCGAAACCAGCCTGGGCCTACCAAACAACTATGACAACTACGATAAAAAAAAAAAATAGCTGGTTGTTGAGGCAAGCGCCTGTAGTCCCAGCTACTTGAGAGGGTGAAGCAAGAGAATCACTTAAGCCCAAGAGTCAGAGGTTGCTGTGAGCTGTGACAACACAGCACTCTACCAAGGGCAACACAGTGACACTCTGTGGAATATGCCTATATACTAAAATTCAATTAAGTGGATTTGATCCCAAATTTTTACTGTTTCATTCAAATTCTATCTATAGAAGGGAAACAGCATAATGTTGGTCAATCTATTATGGAAATGTAAAAACAAAACATTTTAGATCTTATTTTTTAGAAGGATATTAATATCCTTCTGATTACAGTAATTACAATAATACATTTGGTGATAAGCATTACTCATAGTATAGGCTAATCGTATCCTCAGCTGACATCTTTGACTGAAAGGACATTTTCCCCCTTAATAAGGTTTTAAGCTGTGAAGTGAATGAGTTAGATGACCTCTAAAGTTCTTACCCTAAATAGATTCTATGATTTTATGAAAACATGGCTACATCCCCCCACCCCACCCCACCAGGGCCTCAAAGCTAATCATGTTACAAGTTCAAATCACTTTTAACATATACACGTCAACAAAAGGAAACACATAAATTTACTTATTTTTATTTTTTTTTGTAGTTTTGGCTGGGGCTGGGCTTGAAACCACCATTCCCGGTATATGGGGCCAGCGCCCTACTCCTTGAGCCACAGGTGCCTCCCAACACATGAATTTAAATACCAAACAATTAAGCCAAGTTAAAGCTAAGAGCCAAATAGATAAAAAATAATTTATATAGAAAATCTATTGGTTCCAAATGTCAAATCCATTATACCTGTTATACGCCCCAAGGGGCATCCACATAGTTTCAATGTAATAGAAATTCACTGCAACCTATCCTTCCACTCGACAAAGCTCATCTTTGCTTTTCTGAATCTAAAATTAAGTTAATAAATGTTGTATAAATATCTAAAAAACTTCTTTTTTTTAATGGATGGCACATTTACAAGAAAATAGAGGAAAGATGCTTCTGTGAAATACTTCTTTTGAAACAATATTCATGATAGAAAGGATGTAACGAAATTGACATACTAGGCACCTACCTTCTATCAAAAGCTTCGGCACCTGTGGCGCAAGTGGCTAAGATGCCAGCCACATACATCTAAGGTGGTGGGTTCAAATCTTGCTCAGGCCTGCCAAACAACAATGTCAGCTGCAACAATAGCCGGGCATTGTGGCGGGTGCCTGTGGTCCCAGCTACGTGGGAGGCAGAGGCAGGAGACTCACTTGAGCCCAGGAGTTGGAGGTTGCTGTGAGCTGTGATGCCACAGCACTCTACCCAGGGGGACAGCTTGAGGCTCCTGTCTAAAAAAAAAAAAAAGAGAATATAATGCCTAATGATCAGAGGTGGAGCTGAGGTGGTGATGCCAGCCCTAGAGAGTGGCTGCCAATACAGATTATTATTAGCAGAGAAGTTTGCACAGAAACCATAGTAAATGTATAGCTTGCAGGCTCATATCAAAACCACCACCACCCCGTCCATCTTCCATGAAACCAGTCCCTGGCGCCACAAAGGTTGGCAACTGCTGCCCAAGGTGACTTGGCTAACTTAAAGGTAAGTACCCTGAAAAATAAAACTGCTTTTGGGCTTACTGAGCCAGCCAGAAGGAAGCAAATATTTTTTTTAAATCTGGTTTCAAGTACTTCAAACTACTGGGCAGCCACAGCTGGAAACTGAACCTCATAGCACAGGAGGAACTCAGCAGAGAGGTCTCCATCACAAACTGGGGCTTAGAGGGAAAGAAATCTACAAAGCCAGAGCTGGTAGTGCAAAGACCTTGACCTTGTCATTTGCTACCTGGTTCATCTTAAGACATACAAATTCCGAGCCTCATTTTCCCCACGTTTAACATGAGGCATAGGATCCACCTTTCTGAGTCACTTTGAATGTTAAAAAAAGACCTGTGTAAAGCATTCTGGTCAGTGTCTGGCAGGTAAGAGACACTCAGTAAACTGTAGGGATTAATTTTCATTATTAAAATTACTATTATAATTATAAAGATACATAAATTTGGAGGGTATTTGAGACTAAATTTTCATCAAAAAACTCCTTCTCATTCAACTTTTCCTAAAATCTCTTCTAAGAACAAATTGAGCTCTGGATTTTTGTCCTGGGTTGAACTGCAAATGAAGTTTCTACACTGTTGACTAAGGAGCATATAGTGATAAAAATCACAGAACGGTGGAAACTAAGTTTTAAACACAACCGCTGCTCTGCCTTTCGGCCTGTCTATAAGACAAAACAAAATAAAACAAAAAGTCCATCAGCCTCAGTGGATATGCTGAGAATGAGAGATTTGATCTCTAAAATATCTCAGTCATTGAAGTGAAATCTGACTTCACTGCCCATTTCCCATTAGCCCTCAGCACTACTTCATACACGGCTTTAAATAACACCCAATGGAAGTGGAAATTCACATGGTTTAAACTAAAGGAGGGGGGAGGAAAAGGGAAGGGGAGGGAAAAAGAGGAGAGGAGAGAGGAAGAGGAGGGGAGGAGGGAGAGGAAGTAGCAGCCGCTCTTCACCAAGTAGCTCTGATCCTGGCCAGGTCATTACTGTTGTTCATAATGGTACCTTCTCGAAAAGAATGTCTCCCTTATCCTGTATATCTCTGGAAAATCCATGGTGATCCATTACACATAGAAGTTCTAGGAACCAAGTTTGCCAAGTTTGGCAATTAGCATCTGCTTCCCTGCAAACCTCCATCCCCAACACTGATTTTTAAAAAATGGGAATTGCCTTTTTCTCGTCTGCCTTCTACCCATCTTGTCCATCCTTTATAGTCAAATGTTCTCCCCATGAATTCTGGAGAAATGACTCACCATTCTTTTGCTTTGCTCAACAGACTCACAGGACCTTAAGGTTAACGTGGACAATAGAAGTTTCTTACCTTCAAATTCTGCAAAATTCCCAAGCCATCGCCACCTGCTGCTGAAGTACCCCTGGTGCCAGGGAATGCGTTACTGAATGAGACATTTGCAGAGTCCATTGCTGACTGGCTGGAAACATGACTGAGCCAAGCTCAATTATCCTGCTACTTCCATTCCTGGGGCCCAACTCTGCCTCAGGGCCACAGAGGGTGACTCTAATTCCTCTTCTTCAGCAAGCTGGCTTCATGGCCTATGCCCAGGGCTCTGCACTCAGAAGGGGGCACACAGGGGTATTAAGTCATGGTCCCCCACCCCACTCAGTCTGGGGTGGTGGCAGGCAAGTAAACAGGTACCTTATAAACAAGTTCTTATGGTCCCTGGACCAGCAGCAGAGCATCACCTGGAGCTGTGGGATCTCAAGGCCCCAGCCCAGATCTGCTGAGTCAGAAATGCTGGAGGTGGGCCCAACAATCTGTGTTTTAAGAAGCTCCCTGGGATTCTGGTGTTTGAGAGCCATGGATATACCACAATATTATGCAGCCATATAAACTTATGTTCCAAAAGATGCTTAATGACATTAGCAAATAATCTTGATAAACTTGGGGGAAAATCAGTTTACAAAATTATGTACAAAATAATGCCAATTTGGGGGAGTGGAAACTATAGAGAGAAAAATAAAGGCTATAGAATACTATATCAGCAGTGGCTCTCTCTGGAATTAAGGTGGTTTTTATTTTCTTTTTTATGTTTCTCTGTATTATCTACATTTTCCACTTTTATAGACAGAGCATTACTTTTACAATAGATGATCATAATTTGCCAAGGCCCTGCCTTCTTTGTCAAGGCCATTCAGCCCCATTCACACCCTGGCCTACTTAGTTGGCAAGACTCACATGCCATGTGCCTTTCCTTCCCTGTGATAAGATTTGGCTCCTATGACCAGATTTTGGAGCTCATCCCAGACTTGGATTCTCTCCTCCAGAGTGGTAGGAATATACCCTTGTAGGCTCTTCTCTAGAGGGGAGGGACAGCATTTCCTAAGTGCTTGCCATGTGCTAATTACAAGCTAATGCCTTGCAGTGGTTAGCACATTCAATCTCCCTAAGAATCTTAGCCAGTTGGTTAACTTATTTCTATTTACAAATGAAAACTGAGATTCAGAGGAATTAAGTCACTTGTTCAAAGATTACGCCTCTTTTCAGTCTGTGGCATGGCCATTAGGAAATGGCTGTGGCCATTTCAACTAGTGGGAGTTTCAAGTCTGGCTTCATGTTAAAGTCTTTGAGAAAACTTAAAAAAAAAAAACTTAAAAACTTTATATGAAAAGAAGGAAGTGAGAGAAAAGAAAAGAAGGAAGGGAGGGAGGGAGGGAGGAGGTAAAGAGAAAGAAAGAAAGAAAGAAAGAAAGAAAGAAAGAAAGAAAGAAAGAAAGAAAAGAAAACGAAAAGGAAGGAAAAACAAAAAAAACCCAAGCAAGCCCAAGCCCCACAGTAAATCAATTACATCACCATCTCTGGGAATCAGGTCCAGGTATATGTAATAAACACCCTAGGTAGGTAATTCCAACATACAGGTAGAGACCCATTGGATGATCCCAATTCCTTTGACACTTAACCCTGTACCCACTCAGTAAGAGAGTAAATAGGAAATACTCGCTATCGTGTCTTCCTCCAGGCCCAGAAGAGTTTAATAAAATTGTACCTGCTAGGCTCACACCTGTAATCCTAGCACTCTGAGAGGATGAGGTGAGTAGATTGCTCGAGCTTAGGAGTTCAAGACCAGCCTGAACAAGAGCAAGGCCCAGTCTCTACTAAAAATATAAAAACTAGACGGGTGTGGTAGTGCACACCTGTAGCCCGAACTACTTAGAGGCTGAGGCAAGGGGATTGCTCAAGCCCAAGAGTTTGAGGTTGCTGTGAGCTGTGATGCCACAGCACTCTACCCAGGGCGACAGAGTGAGATTCTGCCCCCCCCCCAAAAAAAATTGCACCAGCCAGGCATTTATTGTACTTGATAGATACTGCTAGATGCCACATTAGATCAAGGCCAAGGTTGTGCATGAGCATTTACATGTTAATAGAGGAGCCCAAGGCCTCACCTAAGTGAGTGTTGCTGTTTAAACACTCTATGACTTACAAGGGATTTCCAATATTTGCTGGACAATCTAAGCAGTTGATATGATCACAGACACCACATTCAAAGAAGAAATAAAAAAAAAATTGAAGTGATGTTTTAAATTAAAGCATAGTTGTTTCTTTTCAGCCCTATCTCATTGCAGTTGTCAGGTTGGTTGGTTGGTTTTTAAGGTAGTTTCTTGGTTTCCTCCTAGCTCATGTAACCACTAGATGGCGCACATTACAAAACATTAGCCCTGACGTGGGCATTTGTCTCTTTGCAATGACTAGAAGGGAATCAGAGGTAAGGTTGCCAGACAAAGCAAATAAAAATAAAGACTCCCAGTTAAAAATGAATTTTGGATAAATAAGATATTGCCTGGGACATATTAAAAAATGACTCATTGTTCATCTGAAATTCTAATTTTACTGGACATCCTGGATTTTATGTGGCAACCTGGATCAGAGGGGACTTCAGGGAGTAAGTTGATAACCCAACAAGTCTCAGCTTTTTAAATACTATATTTTTTGTGGCAGGCTTGAATGGATCAAGAGACTCAGAGCAACATGAAACAAGCCAGCAATTATTACAACACAATCAAGCAGCTACAGTATGATAATCTCTTTAGGATCCAAAAGTCTTAACAGTGAATCCTCTGCTCCCTGGTTTGCCCCATGTCACTGTGTCCCTGCCTTAGCTGGGGGAGAAGGGATGGTGGGGGGCCGGGGAGTCTTCTTGGTAGATTCCTGACAAGTTGTGTAAGTTGTTGGGCTCTGAAGAGTTCAGAGATGATCATGAGGTTCCCCATCTGCGGAATGGGTACATGATCCCTTTGTTTCCCCCCAGTGACCCTTAATTAACATACCCCCACCTAGGAAAACTTGGGTCCTAAAGTAACATCCTGTTTAGATAGCCTCATAAGAATGGTCAGGCGATGACATGAGTTGGACATTTTTGCTCTGTGAGATATCTTGCATTCCTTGAAAAGGAAAAGAGCCTGCATTTTTCACATTTTGCTCACCATCCTCATGGCTTAATGGTCCTAGAGGAAGCTGAGTACTCCTACTTGGAAAGGGAGGGTGGGAATCAAGATGGTTTGAAGTGAGTCATCATTACTCCTCTGCTGGGAGATTCCTACCCCCAGGAACTCTGCCTCTCTGCATGGATTCACTCCACACATATTACTGAGCACCTTTTGTGTTCCAGGTACTACAGATGAAAATTCCACATCATTTTGTAAGTCAGAGAGCTGAGACTTGGGGAGTTCCTCAGATAACATAGCAAGTGTTGCAGCCAAGTTTTTAACCTAAGCAGTCTAACCACCGAGAAGCGGGAGTATTTAGTCATTATAAAACTTCAGTAATGATTAAAATGTATTCTCTATTCTCAAGGAGATTATAATCAAATGAAGACAGCAAATCAATAATTAAGCAGAGACAGATTAATACAAGAGGAGAATAATATGGGGAACCCAACGAGGTCCAGCCAAGGGGACTTACATGAGCAGTGAGTGAAAGGTGAGCACAAGGTGGTCAAGGGAAGTTTCCTGAGATAATAAGGTTTGAAAGACAAAGAAGAATCTACCAAAGGAAAGGAAGAAGTGTTTCCTTGCAGAGAGAAAATAGCAACGTTTCTGATGTGGTAAGTAGCTTTAAGAAGTCTATAAAAGGGGCTTGGTGCCTGTAGCACAGTGGTTACAGCGCCAGCCATATGCACCGAGGGTGGTGTGTTCGAACCCAGCTGGGTCAGCTAAACAACGACAATTGCAACAAAAAAAATAGCCAGGCGTTGTGGTAGGTGCCTGTAGTCCCAACTACTTGGAAGGCTGAGGCAAGAGAATCACTTAAGCCCAAGAGTTTGAGGTTGCTGTGACATGGTGAGACTCTGTCTCAAAAAACAAACAACAACAACAAAAAAAGAAGTGTATAAAAGGATCGATGATCAGAGCCCAAGGTGTAAGTGGTCAATAAGAGTGGTGAGAGGTGAGACAAAAGAGGTTGTGGAGGTCAAAAACAAAGGGCCTTTTGTACCAACTTTTGAGAGTTGGCTTTTATTCTGAAATTAAAGAGATTCATTGAAAGATTTTAAATTGAGGAGGCAAAGTAACCTAAAACTTTACCAAATTCACTTGAACAACATTATGGAAAACAAATTGGAGGGGGTACAAGTAGAAGTTAAAAATACATGAAAAACATCTTTCAGATCTGCTCCAGTCTGAACCTGTTGTTCTCCAGAGATGATGCATGACTTTCACTGTGACCCATCACTTCATTGTCCTCTTGTATCATAGGCTTCTATCTTCTTCTTTTTGTCTTTCTTTTGTTGGAGTTGATACCTGTGGAAGAGTACTAAGAAAAGCTGCTTTATAAGCAAAATTCCGAAATTCTTGTACATATGAGCTGTCTCTAGTCTGCCCTTACTATTGATGCATAGTTCGGCTGGGTATAGAATTCTAGGTTGAAAAACATTTTCCCTCAGAACTTTGAAAGTATTTCTCCCTTGTCTTCTGGTGATACCAGTCTGGTTCTCTTCCTTTTGATCTCACATTCATAAGAATTACCTTTTACTTCACATCATCTTGGGCATTACATGTCAGATGTACTGGCCTCTGGTTTTTCCTCGAACATATCAAACTTTACCTGTCTACCTGTTGCCTCTTCCTGGGATGTTCTTTTTCAAATCTCCTTATGGCTGGCTTCATTTTATTAATTAGGTCTGAGCTCAAATGTTGCTCCTCAAAGAAGACTTCCTTTACCAACCTGGTTGAACTAGCAAATACTAGATGTGTAAAAAATGTTTATTTAATTAATCTAAATTGATTAGTTAAATCTAATAGCAACTCTGTGGGACTATTTCAAAAAGGGGTTAGTGTTTGGACTGGACCAAATTAATACTATTCATTTTTCATTTAGCTATCTATGTACAAAAACAAAAAAAAAAAGAATCTTAAATCCCTTCCTCACACCTATGTAAAAATTAATTCATCTGAATTACATACCTTACAGAAAATATAAAAGAAAAACTAAGAAATATTCTAGAATAAAACATAAAATGTCTTCAGAACTATGTAGGCTGGCAGATTCTTAAGAAAGAGACAAAAGCCATTAACCATATGGACAAAACAATAAATCAGACTAATTAAAATTTAAGACTTCTGTTCATTAAAAGACACCACTAAGTGAGTGAAACCATAAAAAATACATCACAAAGGGCTCATTTTTAGTCTATATAAAGAACTTTCACAATTAAGAAGAAAAAGATGAAAAGATGTCACAATAGAAAATTGGGCAAAATATTTGAATAGACACTGCACAAAAGAATATATTCAAGTGACTGATAAACATGTAAAAATCATGCTCAATTTCACTATTCATCAAAGAAATGCAATTTAAAAGCACAATGCAATATCACTACATATTCACCAGAATGGTTTAAAATGACAAAGACAAATGATAACAAATGACAGCAAGTGTTTGGAGAGTCTAGGACTCTCATGTTCTTTGGTGGGTATGTATATTTGTCAATCCCTTTTGCATAGCCTATGACTTAGCAATTCCATTCCTGGGTAAATGCCCAAAAGGACTGTGCACGTATGTTCATGAAAAGACATTTACCAAAAGAATATTCACAGTAGAACTATGAGTAATAGCCTAAAACAGGAAATGATCCAAAATCTCTCAAAAGTAAAATGGATAAATTGTGATAAAGTCATAAATAGAATACTACTAGCTAAATAAACTATTGTTCTATGCAGCCACACAAATGAACCTCATATGCATATATTTAGTAATAGAAACAATACACAAAAGATTTTATATTCTGTGATTTCATTTATATAAAATTCAAAAATAGGCAAGAATGATCTATAGGCTTAAAGCTATCAGTTATCTTTACTTTCCCTTGGGTGAGTAAATAGTGAGGGGCTGGGTAGACCTGGGAGAGGGCACCAGAGGGTCATCTGGGGAGCTGGTAATGTTTTAGCTTTTGAGCTGGGTACTGGTTACATGAGTGTATTTACTTTGTCAAAATTCATCAATCTATATACACTTGTGATTTGTGCAATTTTGTCCATGTATATTATATCTCAATAAAATGTTTGCCTAAAAACTTTAGTTGTGGGAATTAAATGAGATAATAAAGAACCCAATTCAATGCCTAGCACAGGACAACCACCTATTAAAAGTTAATTGTTAAATTTCATAGTATAATAGTGACTGGTGACTACAGTAAGCCAGCGTGAAACATTCATTTAGCACTACAAAAAATAAATTTGAAAAACTGGATCACAGTCATTAAGATGGCTATGAGAGAGAGAGAGAAAGAAAAAGTGTTGGCAAGGATGTGGAGCAATTGGAAACTTGTGTGTTGAATATAAAATGGTTGCAGCCACATTGTAGAAATGGTATGGTGGCTCCTCAGAAAATTAAACATGGACTTATCATATGATCCAGCAATTCTCCTTCTGGATATATTCCAAAAACAATTGAAAGCATGGAATTGAAGAGATATTTGTATACCATAGTTCATATCAGCAATATTCAGGATAGCCAAAAGGTAAAAACAACCCAAACACCCATCGGTAGATGAATGGGAAGGCGATATTGCCACATAATGGGATATTATTCAGCCTTTTAAAGGAATGAAATTCTGAAACATGTTACAACTTGGATAAATTTTGAAGATAGTACGCTAAGTGAAATCAGTCAGACACAAAAAGGTAAATATTGTTCTAAAATATTTTCCCCACTGCTCTGAAATATTATCTTTGTCATAAATTAAATGGCCTATATGTGTTAGTCTGTTTCTAGATTCTCTATTAGTCTGTTTTTCCAAGGGTCAAAATACCATCCTAGTTACTTAGCTTTACAATGAGACATTGTAGGTAGTATAATCCTTCTAGTTCTTGATTGTGCTTCAAGATTGTTATGGCTGGCTCGGCACCTGTGGCTCAAGTGGCTAAGGTGCCAGCCACATACACCTAAGGTGGCAGATTTGAATCCAGCCCGAGCCCGCCATACAACGATGATGGCTGCAACCAAAAAATAGCCGAGCATTGTGGCAGGCACCTCTGGTCCCAGCTACTTGGGAGGCTGAGGCAAGAGACTC